>VXAY01004626.1:0-16802 GCA_013399855.1 Oxyruncus cristatus
GACCCTTCGCTTAACAGATTCACTGACACAGACAGGACATTTGATACATTTATACAGGAACTGCACTTAGTAGCTATAGGGAAACCCCTCAGCAAGTTTCTCTTATGAGTTATTTTGCCATCGATGAAACTATCAGCACCTAAAAACAGACTCACTCTAAGAGTTCATGAAAAAAACACATTTATTAATACCAATTTTGGGGTTCATTGTGTCTGGAACAGAGTCTAACTGCAAAAATTACACTTAAACTATGTAATAATAATGATAATGATAATGATAATGATAATAATGATGATAATGATAATAATAATAAAACAGCAAGACTTAAGCACACACTCTAAAGCAAACACTAAGAAGAAACAGCAGTAAAAATCTTTAAAGTAAAGCAACATACTGAGAATACTATGAAGCAAAAGTAAACTCTGGTTATTTAGAAGCAAGTAATTAACATGCATAAGATACGTCTCACCTTCCAGTCATCCCCAGAATTGGAAGGAGAAAAGGCAGCCTATCGGCTACCTTAGCAGAGTTGATGGAACTTCTCCCCCGTTTTTGCATAGGTTCAATCTCTTTTTAAACCTTTTTTCTTAGGCAGTTTGAGTGACTACAGTCAATAAATTATTTTTGTGCTGATAGACAGATGACATGGGCCCAAGGGTCATTTTCCTGTATTCCTCTTTGGCAGGATGCTTTTGAAAAAGAGTGTTATCTCCATATCACTCCTTTCTTTGTTTAATCCTTTTATCAGTTTCTGGGAGTGTCTTCCGAGGTGCTGGGGTTTTCCAGGAAACCATCAGCAGTTTTTTTCTCCTTTTGTGTAGCCTTTCTATCATCTCACAGTAGGCCTTGCTATTTTATTTTCCTGTTTCTAGGAGAAAAGACATGATTTCACAGAATCAGAAAATATTCTGAATTGGAAAGGGCCCACAAGGATCATTGAGGTTCAGCTCTTGTCTCTGAACAGGACTGCCCCATGACTCGCACGATGTGCCTGAGAGCATTGTCTAAATTCTTATTGAAATCTGTCAGGCTTAGTGCTGTAACCACTTCCCTAGGGAGCCTGTTTCCAGTGCCCAACCACCCTTCGGGTGAAGAAATTTTTTCTAATACCCAACCTAAACCTCCCCTGACTCAGCTTCAGGTCATTACCTCAGGTCCTGTCACTGGTCATGTGTCTGCCTCTCCTCTTCCACTCACAAGGAAGTTTTAGACTGCAATGAGGTCTCCCCTCAGTCTCCTCTTCTCCAGGCTGAACAGACCAAGGGATGTCAGCTGTTCCTCATACGGCTTCTCCTCAAGGCCCTTCACCTTCTTCATTGCCCTGCTTTGGATGCTCTCTAATAGCTTGATATCTTTCTTATATTGCAGTGACCAAAACTACACACAGTATTCAAGGCGAGGCTGTGTCAGCACAGACTAGAGCGGATAACTTGGTGGCAGAATCTTTCCTTGCAAATTTTTAAGTGTGATGACCCTGGTCTGAGTCAGAATAAACTGGTGACATTGAAGAAGTTGTGCTTGTGCTGAAAACCTTTCTTTATTATGCAGTAGATTGTGTTATACACAAATATATTTATTTACTTATTTATTTATTTAATCCAAACTTCATCTTTGGAAGTAGTAAGTGAACTAGAATAAAATAATTTGGATAAATGTGACCAGACACCTTTTCAGTTAATTGTGCCTTCACATATTTCAGGAGGAACTACAGTCTTTCTCTGTTGAAAAAAAGGAGATGATTAATCAGACTCTTGGAAATAATGTAACAGCAAAATTTTTAACAATTAAATTTAGCAATTATCATTGGGAAATCTTAGTGTGATTCTATGCTAATTACATTTCTTGTTTTCTGACTGGTTATTACTTGAAGATAAACTGGTGGTTATTTTTATGAAATTCCGTTAAATGGAAAGCTCGTGTTGTTTGCCTTATGGCTGACTTTCAGTACATTCATAAATAAAACCGCATCTGTATTCAAAAAAATTCTAACACTTGTTGGGAAATTTCATTTTCCCAGTGTTACATGTATTTCAAGGAGAAACATACTCTTTCCACTTGAGTGCATACTGGTGTGTACACCTTAAAGATAATATGCATAAATACAATTTTTCAAGTTCTCCTAATTATTCATAGAATTGTGTAATTGTTTAAGTTGGGACCTTTAAGACAATTGGGTCCAACTGTTAACCCAGCACTGCCAAGTCCACCTCTAAACCATGTCCCTAAGCACCGTATCTACGCGTGTTTTAAATATCTCCAGGAATGGTGACTCAACCATGTCCCTGGGCAGTCTGTTCCAATGCTTGGCACCCTTTCAGTGAAAATTTTTTTCCTAATATTCAATCTAAACCTCCCCTGGCACAACTTGAAGCCATTTCTTCTTGTCCTATCACTTGTCACCTGGGAGAAAAGACAGACCCCACCCCCACCCCCAACCTCCTTTTCAGCAGTGATAAGGTCTCTCCTGAGCCTCTTATTCTCAAGGCTAAACAATCCCAACTCCCTTAGGTGCTCCTCATTATACATTGAAACATTTAATCACATCAATATAATAACCTTTTGTGCATGATGACCTTTTTACAATTTACTGCAGATTTCTCTTATTGAAAAACTATATGTAATCGAAAATTCAAAAATGCTATAGGAAATTTCACGTCTGATTATCATCTCAAAAATGTATTCAAATAAAAAAATCCAGTATTAAAACTTAATTTGATCAAGATCATAGAGTGGATTACCTGTTCTTTAGTAATTTGAGTCTATTTTCTTTTCTTCTCTTCTCCCTTTAATGGATTATACTGGTTTAGAGAAGAAATAGGGTCTATTTTAAAAATACATTTTTGATTGTTTTTTATCAATTGTAATTGTACTTTATAACCTAAAACTCATGTATATTCTAGCTTATTTTAATAACTCTCAGGTGCTCATGTTCACAGATTTAATCAGTGTTTAAACTACAAAGCAGTATTCAGATTTGGTCTTTAGCGAGTAACAATGTGGGGTATTCTCGATAACAAACTGTAAACTGCTTAAGGGGTTAATGTATCTGCATGAAGCTGTTCACACATTTGTGCTCTGAAAGACCTTGTCTTTCATGCCTCATTATGTCCCAGACCTATAGTAACTCCTGTATTATATTAAAGGAAGAAATTTTAAATTAAAACTGTGTAGTAATTCTAGTGATGCACATGGGAGACAACCACAAGACAAGCCCCCACTTTAGGAAGGGGGCATAGGGAACATGTTTCTTTTCCAGGACATGGAAATGCTTTCATTTCTTCCAATTGTCTTGCTCAGAAAAGGGAAAATGGAGCCTGAAATATTGCATGTAGATTACTATTTAAAAAATAAAATCATGATGGGGTAGCATGCCTTTCCAGTTTTTCATGCCTCTCAAAAAAGGAAGCACCTGTTAGGATGATCACCCCTTTCCTTTCAAGATGGCAGGTAAGAAGAATGAGATTTCACAGCATGGTTTTCCTCCTGATTCCCATCAGTGGTAACTTTCCTCACTACGACAAAAGGAAATATTTTTACCTTAATGAAGAGTTTATTAATTTAAATAAGTTATCACTAGAGCATAATTTACTTACTGATCTTTCTGAAATACGTCATCATGATGAAATATCACTAATAATTTGATTTTATATTTGGTGTTGAAATGTGTGGAAGACAATGGCAGGTCATGTAGGACATGTGAAGTTTGAAATTGTGGAAATAAGAAATTTACATTTTCTCTGAACTTTATCAAGACCCTGATACTTCTCTTCTGACTGTTCTGTTTTGTAAAGCACAAGACTTCTGTTTTCATGGAGTTCCCAGACTCTGTCAATGCAGGGTTTTGTTCACGCGGATTTTAGCCTCTCTGCAGAAGCCGTTCTTCTAAGTAACATTCTCCATAGTTAATTGTTACCATAAGTACCTGGCAACAAAGTACAAGTCAAGAAGATAAAAAGCCTAATTTATTTCTTCAGTCAAAATGCAGAAGTTTCTAGAAGGTGAATCTAGGGTTTTTAAGTAAATCTGAAAAACACATTGTTAAACATCTTTCTTGACTTCACATGGAGATCTTGCAGAAATCTGCATCTGCCAAGCATGAGCAGAATCTCACAAGCTGGGAAAATGAGACAAAGAGAGAAAAAACAAGATTCAAGTATTGCCTCCAGTTGTCCTAAGAGAATAAATAAGGCTATGTTTAAATTAGCATTAGTAGTGCTGTGCACCACAAGCAGCTTTATACTGCAAAATACTTAGTGCTAAGGGCATGAGGTTCATGCCATGTGTCTATTTCAGGGGTTTCACTGTGGACTAGTTCTACTTCTTTAGGATGAATGCCTGTTATTGGATGGAGAACACCTTCTAGCCTTACTTTTATCCAAAAAAGAGATCGATTTATCTATTCTGAGAGTGCTCTGTGGTGCAAATCAAAGCACAGTAAGAGATAACTGGAGTTTGTTTCTGAAATGCACCCTTGAACAAGGCTTTAATGTGAATGTATTTTAATCTCCTGGTACAAACATCATAACACACAGAGAAGGCTGACATTTGCAAACACTTTTTACATGCAGGATTGAATTGGGTCCATGGGTAAACAAATGAAAACCCAGAAATGTACTATAAGATTTTATATTATCTTCACGAAATTCAAACACAAATCCCACAAAACAAAGTAGTTTGAGATACTTTACTCAGGACTTTGCTTATAATGAATATATTCTTGCTGCTTCCTAGTTTGTTTTTTTGTTTAGTTGCTTTTTTCCAAGGCAGAGAAGGCACTTATGCAGATTATGCACAAAGACAGAGCATGTGTCATGTTTTAATTCAGCCTTTCACACAATTAACATAATTCATAGTGCTGTTCTCTGTTATCAGACTGTCAAGTTAACAGCCTCCTGAATGATCATTCTTTTTAATTGTAACTTAGATATTTTGAAACATTCTGATGTCTACATTGTTTTTCTCTATAATTAGGTAGGGTTTTTTTCTCTTTACTAATTTTAAGCAGACTTACTGATAGATTATATTTGCCTCATGGCACCTCTCAAAAAAAAAAGTGTTGTATGCATGCTATTACATATGTGCAATTCTATGTGTATAAAACTAAACACTTACAAATATTTTTTTTTTCTTTATTAGCCGGTTACTAACTCTGTAGAATCAGTGGCCTTTCTGCTTTGACCTTATCTAGAAGGAAAACACATGTTCATTTTTTCATCAAACATTTATAACCAGGGAAATCTACACAATAATTCAGCTTAGCCTGAAGCGGGCACCTGGATACCAGTCTGATGAATAAGTCTTTTAACTGTATTTATTCCAGTGAGACATTAAATATCTAAAGCAACTTTAGACACAAATGGGTAAACATCTACATTCAGGTGTTTTAGAGCACATTTCAGTTACTGACTTCACCACAGGCTTCTTATGCCATTTGAGATACCTTAAGTAATCCTTCCTGGCCTCCAGCTGCTGCTTCAGAAAATTGTAGACCTCTCACAGACCCTGTATCTTCAGTCCTTTTCCACATCTTTATGGATGATTTGGATGAGGGAATTAGAGTTCACCCTTGGTCGGTTTGCAGATGACACCAAGTTGGATGGAAGTGTTGATCTGCAGTAGGGTAGGAAGGATCTACAGAGGGATTTAGACAGGCTGGATTGGTGGGCTAAAGACAACTGTATGAGGTGAAGTGCTGGGTTCTGCCCTTGGATCACAACAGCCCCATGGAACACTACAGGCTGGGAGAAGAGTGGCTGGAAAGCTGCTCAACAGAAAGGGACTTGTGTCTGCTGGTCAACAGCCAGCTGAATATGAACCATCAGTGTGTCCAGGTGGCCAAGAAGGCCAATGGCATCGTGGCCTGTATCAAAAATAGTGTGGCCAGCAGGACCAGGGCAGTGATAGTCCCCTTGTACTAGGCACTGGTGAGGCCGCACCTCTAGTCCTGTGTTCATTTTTGAGTCCTTCACTTTGGGAAAGACATGGAGGTGATGGAGCATGTCCAGAGAAGGGCAATGGAGTTGGTGAAGGGTCTGGAACACAAGTCATATGAGGAGAGGCTGAGGCAGGTGGGATTGTTTAGCCTGGAGAAATGGAGACTCAGGGAAGACCTTATCACTCTCTACAACTACCTGAAAGGAGATTGTGGCAAGATGGGGGTTGGTCTCTTCTGCCATTTCTCAAGTGAAAGGACAAGAGGAAATGACCTGAAGTTGTACCAGGGAAAGTTCAGATTAGATATTAGAAAAAAAAAAAAAAAATCACTGCAGGACTGTTTAGGCATTGGAATAAGTTGCCAGGGGAGGTGGGAGGTGGTGGAGTCACCACTTCTTGAAGCGTTCCAGAGCTGTCTGGATGTGGTACTTTGGGATATGGTTTAAGGGTGATTATGGTGGTGCTGGGTTGACAGTTGGACTAGATGATCTAGATCTCTTCCAACCTTGGTGGTTCTTCGATACAATTAAGAAACACTTCTGTGGTTGTTTTAGTTTGCTTACTTCTTTCCTTTAGTCTCTTTATGAGTACTGTGGATGTATCAAGTGCATCTATCTTTTGATTGCCGTTTCAAAGATACTCATTGAAGAACTCTCCTATAAAGTTTTATGACCACTTAAGCTTTGAAACATTTTTCTATTGCACCTATGTTGGTGAGAGATTATGTTTTCAGCATAATTAGTTTCATTCCATGTTTTTTAATTAGGCCAATCAAAATGTAATTCCTGAACTGGATTTACAATAAGGTGGTAAAATAATGAAGGAGGTGGTATCTTTATTAAAGCACTAGTTTTATGATAACCTAGTATAACCACTTGAAATATAATAAGCTTTATAATTCTAGCTGTACTTATTCTTGAGCCAGGGGCTGGATCAGATGACTTCCAGAGGTCACTTTCAACCTAAATGACTCTCTGATTAGCAAAGTGATTTCAACAGTGGAAATACTTGATGTGTTCACATATGCATTTCACAAATTTCTCAGGTATTAGACATTCATTTTCCTACAGACAATTACCAAGAGAATTACCATTCCTACAGACAATTACCAAGAGAATTACCAAGCTTATCTTTGTGGCATTTCAAGTACAACAGAATGTTTATAGACAATTTTAAAGAAATTGTAACTTTCCATTTAAGCCCTGTACAATGCTAATTATGATTCCTAAAGGTATTTGATTATACAAACATAATTTTACAGAAGGGACCAAAAAAATTATTTTTATACAAGTTTTAATAAATATTTTAGAATTAAAATATGGCATTATGAAGGAATTTAAATTCTTACTTGTAAATATCTCAATAAGCTGGATTTGCCTCTGGTATTTGGACTTGATTGTATTTGGTCTTTTTCCCATTCAAAAAGTTAAGAAATGAGTATTTAAAAATCAACAATATCTTTAAGGTATTATTTTTTTATTATTCTAGAAAGCCTTTATAGTAATTTAAATTATTTTATCTTCCAAAACCAGAAAGTAATAAGTCATAAGTCATAATCTTTTAAAAATTATGATAGCTTTAGTGGACATGAATAGTATGTAGAGGTACGGTTTCAATATTTAAATTTTGTCGTTAACTTTTATTTTCAGTTCACTGTTGGACAGCTTCATCATATGGGGATCAAAGATTTGCATAGTATTTTTTGACCCTTCTAGTGTTGTTCCAATGTATTGTTTTATCATGAATAACTAAATACCAGTTTGAAACATAATTAATTCACTTCACCTTCAAGAAATATCTTGCCTTCTTATTCTACTTGAAACAGACTCTCATTCAAGTATTAAAGATGCAGTAACAGCTGTCAACAATTAGGGCAGTCATATACTACTGTTATTATTATTATGAATATTATTATTATTCATAATTTTATAAAGCTCTGTGTGTGTTAGTAGCTAAAAAGTTTCAAAATTACACTGATCAAGTTTTTATCTCTCCCTCCCCCACACACTGCTCTACCTACATTAGAATTCAGAGAACCTGTAGCTAGTTTCACAAATTAGTTTTCTAAATTCTATAGGCCTGAGGAAAACTTCCTGGTTGTAAGCCGAATCTAGCAACTCCAGGTGAGGCAGACAACTGATCAATCTATATATGTCCAGTAATTAATTGAATTCTTCTATTGACAGTTATTGACTGATGTCAGATACAATGAAACAGGGATACAGAAAAAAAAGATAATGGTTATTATTGACATTCAGAATATTGATTTCTCTAACAAAAGTACATTTTTGGTGCTGTGCAAAAATGCTAATATCAGAGTCCAAAGGTCCCTGATGAGACATAATGGGCAGAATTAATCTCCACAAGCCATTTTCTGAGACTTTCTACATATTCATAATTGCCATTTGTTCACGTTTTTAGATTTTCTTTGCAAACAGAATGAAAAACGTTTTTAATAAAAAGAGAGAAGTGTTATTTCTACAGAAACAGAGACAAAGTTCTACAACAAATGTTTTGATAGTAGCACTTCTGAATTGTCTTTTATAACAATGGACAGTTTGCAGTAACAGAAACAAAATTGATGTATGCTTGCATTATGATTTTCTAGATAATTCAGACTATATTGGAAAATTAAAAAATATTTTATGTTATCATTTCACAGGGTTTTTTCCCTGTGATATATATTGCTGGGATTTATCTTCCTTAGAAGAAATATTTAATTTAAATAAAACCCTCTGAACATGAGTATCAAAAAGACAAAAATATTCTTATTGTAGCTGCCAGCTGGTCTCCAGATTCAAATATATTTTTCATACAAAGTAATATACAAAATACTTAAAGAGTTAATACGCTAGTAAAGCTTTTATTGAAATCATTAGACTATATGTAACTCTCTAATCCTATCTATAACCTTTTTATGGATGCACAGTATATCCAGAGATGTAATTCTAGAATTTTTTTTATATAGCTAACAAAAATGTCTACCAAATAGACACTGACAGTGATAAAGAATAAAATAGGTTGGAAATTACATTATAGATCCATATTTAGAATTAATAATATTACAGTAGTCTCAAATATATTTATTTTTTATTGTTGTTATTAAAATTTATAATTCACAAAGAACTTTGTATTTTTTTTTGTTTTAAAAAGTGTTTAAAAGGCAAGGATATAAGGAGAATAAATCTTCTTTATGAAGACACATCTGCATTTTGAAATGGTTTTTTTAATAAATTATTACATGTAAAAATACCATTTCCTGTGATAGAAAAACAAATGTTGTGTTGGCATCAAGCGTATATTTTTTCTCACTCAGTCTTACTGACAGTTTATGTCTCTTAAAAACATGGAAAAAAGAGCTGCACAAAAGATGATCTTGGCCATGTTATTGAGAGGTATTAAGATGAATTTACATTTTTCATACTTTTTGTTCCTGAAAACTAAATAATATCAACTATAAATATTATTTTTTTTAAGGAAATAATTTTTGGTTGGTTGATATCTTGAAGATTCATGTCAAATTGATACAGCTTTGCAGCTGAGGTCACATAAATGTTGATTAATGAGAAAAATGTCTCCCCATCTGTTGCAGACTACTGTGTATGCTCTTTTATAATGTCTGGCTTTTTCAGAGAGATGACTAATGATTTGTGTTCAGCTCATGCTCTCTTATGACATCCAGATCCTCTTCTAGAGAGCTGTTACCTGATTAGCTGTCACTCATTTTGTAACAGAGCAGTACATTTCACCTTTCTAAATGTAGAGTGTAGAGCCCTATTTAATGCCAATTTCATATATCTCTCTCTTTTTTTTTATCTTGTAAGGCAGTCTCTCCAATGCTTCAAGATTGCTTTGCTTTCTAAACCTGTCTACAGTGTACTCACAGTCCTCTCCTGTGTAGAAGCTTTGTTTTAAAAAAATTCTGATGAAAGTTTCTTTTAAAAAAGTACCCATGAAAAGAAATGTCGAAGTCTCTAAGCATCCTTAAAATCAAGCTAAAAACACTAACTACTGTTCAAATAGCTCTAATAGCTCAAAAAAATCCCATGAACAGTCATTAAGTAATTTTTTTTTTCTGAAGAATCAGTAGTTAAGTAATCAGTTATTTTATAACAATATCTAACTTAGCAAGGAATTGGACCACTTCACATTTGATATGTATTATGACTGAAACCTAAAGGGTACACTCTATCTCCAACTAGACTTAACATACAAAAGTAAAGTAATGATGTTTTGATAATTTAAATGTTTTAGCTAGTATCTTCACAAACAAACTTCATTTCACATCTAGCTGTATTAGTGAATTACCAGACTGGTGTTTCCAGTTTACACGTGGAAACACCAATAGTTTTGTTTCATGAACATTGTACAGGTGGGAGGTACAGGGAAAGAGAGAAAGAAAGAAAAATGAAGATCTGATAAAATAGATAGGCCAAAAAAAATCTTTTAGAAGTGTTAATATTTTTTTACAATAGTTGTTTGTCACATCATACAAGTCTGCTTTTAAATGCCTAAAGTCTTTAGAAATAAGTAGACTCAGTATTAAAATTAGTCATTATTAAAAGGAATAAAATAAGAGTATTCTGACTTAGGATACAAATACTGGTCATTGATAAGCCTTTCAATAAGGGCAAAGAAAATATATACAGATGAAATCCAAAGAGACTAAGTAATGTGTGACTTCATATTTTGTTTTGAATATAGAATTTTTGTTCATTTATATTTGCAACATCCAGAAAAACAGGAGCAGAAGTCTATTAGGATAAATCACCTATCCTGTAGATGACATCTGTTAATACTTGATTGGGAATTTTATTATCTGCTCATTGCAAATGCCAGATTTGCTTGCTGAGGCATTTGTGGTGCAGATTTATAATACAGGCAGGTGTGGCAGTTTTCACTATAAAACATTAAGTCAAAACTGAAACTAAAATATAAATCTTTAATTCCATTTATTTCTTTCAACTTTTCATGCATTTTAAATTCCGAAGTGTAAATTATACAGATAGATCAAGGATCATGAATATGGAATGAGTTTATATATATGTGTGTACATGTGCAAATAAAAGATAATTTTATTATATAAGCAGTGCATATTGATAGTGGGGAAATTATTATTTTCAGATAGTAAGTTTATAAATAGAAAAATCAGATAGCAAAACTTAGTTTCTGTTTCCAAATGTTTTGATATGCCATACCTAGTCACAATGATTCTGATTAAAACTCCTTTTTTTTCTCAAAATGCAATAGATCATGTTCTAATAGGCTGAATTGTGCAATTCTACTGTTTCACATACACATAAACTATATAAAGAACAAGAACGTATTTACACCTAATTTGAATTAAGTTTTTTTGAAAGGTACAACTAGCTGTGTCTTTGGTAAGACCCAGGAATGAAAAAAAACAATTTTGTGACTAAATGACAGGTTTTGGAGACAAAGGGCGTTCTACAGCTTCCCACATCAGACCAAAGAATGAACTCTGTAACTGTTTTGAATATGTAGGCAACGGGGGGTTTTTACTATAGAAATGGTGCCAAGGTGTTACAAGTATTGATAATTTTAGAAGATTTTAAGCTCATTTTGCTATAGATAGGCAAGTAGTTATCACCATTAATCATAGTACCATGGAAATGAAAGTAAATATATATCAAAAATGCAGTAAAATAGGACTCCTGATTGCAAAATTATAACTTAGCAAAAAGAAATCAAAATCTTATTCACAGATGAAGAAGAAGCACGCATTTAAGTAAAGCCAAAAATTAATTGTTAATATAATAGAAATCTTAGTAGTTTAATTCAAGAAAAATTATTAATTTACATTTAATTATTAGGGGAAAAAAAGAAAGAATAACAGTTTGGTTAGAATACTTTATACCGAAATCTCAATATGTACTGTTTATGGTATGGTTTATGTGTATTAGGTACTTTTTTTTTTTCTCTATTTGTTAACCATAGAGACAACTTTGTACAGCCCTATGTCTACAATTCTTGATCTAAGGTGAGTGCTTTATTGCTGTGAGATATAACTTTCGTAAAAGTCATAAATACTTCATTCGAACAGAATAACATCTGTCTAAAACTGTAATTGTACTGTGCAAAAAATAAACAAAAGTAAACTAACCGTAGACACCTGGTCAATAAGAGAAATTGCTGCCATAAAAATGAAGTAAAACAAACCTGCAACTCCCCCCAGCAAAAGTTCAGACAGGGAAAACCTGACAAACACCAATTCGGAGGCTTTGAAAGTTCAGTGCGAAGGTTGTGGCTTGTTACTAGAAATGGCATTGCTGCATTACAGAGCTATCTGGTTGCAAGATATTTGGGAACCAGGGATGAAACAGTGAAGTCAGTTGTAAAGGAAAGTCACTCTAGGAGGCTGACTGGGCATTCTAATGGTGGTTGCACATATAAGACTTATTAATATGTGGGTACATTTAAACTTATTATACATGTAAGAAAACAGTCTAAGTAAATGACTGGTTTAATGATATTCGCTTCCCTCACAGCGTATATATATAAATAGTTGTAAGTTTTAGTATGTCTCAGCTGAGGAATGACAGCAAATATTTATTTCTCAGAAAGGAGTCTATGTTCAACACTAAAATATTTTGTAATGACCACTGCATTGTAAAAAACTAACAACTCCTCAAACCTAGTGAGCATGTTGTATGTATTTGTCTGTCTGTATGCATTATTTGACTAAATGTTTGTGTACATGGACTATATGGGGGTTTTATATATACAGGTAGGTAAAACTGTTGTGTTTGGTAATACTAATTAGTTATATTCTGAAGTCCAAAATTGCTTTCTGCAATGTGTATCAGGAAATGTGGTGCATTCAATAATACACTTTCAGTGTGCATATCTCAAGTGAATACCTGAGGCAGTTTGTCCAAGGGAAGTTAGATCTCAGTGGGAATGAGCAGGGGTGTGTTTTTCAAGGCTTGAACATTTACATGGGAAATCCAACTACATGACCACAGTGGGTTTGATTCATGCCCACTTCACACTTTTTCATCTACAGTTACACAGGTTTTAACAGGCTTCTAATCATCTGTGCCCTAAGTGACTGTCATGCATTTAACCATGTTTTTATTTCAACTCATCCTGAGTGCCAATCTCTTTCAGGATACAGATGACCTGTACCTTGAATCCACAGGTGAGATTTCGGTGCATCTTGAGCAGAGCAGGAAACTGTCATTGCTCTTGCTGCTCTCAATGTCAAATTTCTATCAGAAAAAAACAGTGAGATCTTGCAATAATTAGAAAAAGGCGAGAAGCCTAATGCTGTAATCAAATTTCATCATCTCACTAGATTTGCACATGCCACAGAATCAACCTCAGGCAAATAGATTTTCCATCTAGTTTTGTTAGGCCAACATGATTGTGTAAATTTTCTATGTTTTTTTTTCAGCAATTGGGGAGGAGCAAATAAAACTTAAAAATTGAAATTTTGCATAATGTCACACACCATAGCACAACACTTGGGTGCTATGCAATTGCATGGCTTATAGTTTTTTCAGATGGCTCTGACTGATTTCTTTATTTGTTTGGATTTTTAAGTATGTTGTGGTACATCTGTGTTCATTGTTTTAGTTTGGGTTTGTAAAGTTCTGTAATTTCATGTAACAGAAGAATTAATAAAATTCTTTATACTATCTAGATAAAACATTTCATGATGGGGAAATAGATAAGTGAAAGACTATTTGTAATTGATAGCATGTGAATGAAACAGAAGATCTAAACATCTTTTGGTTTGCTCTTTATCACTATGTTCTATAGAATAGAACTATTTTTGTAGAAGGAAGGTTTCTATGGTGGAGAAAACCCTTTGCTTCACATATTGAAGCAATTTTCTTTAATTTGTACTTAAAATACATATTAAATGAGAAAAGAAAAAATAGTTATATAAAATCCAAATTAATTTTACTGTTATCATTTTCAAAATCATAACCATTAAGATTGTTTTTATATAAAACAACCTGTGCAACCTCATATAAAGTTAAATGAATATCTTCTTCCTGACACTATTACAGACCCTCTTCCCTTTCATATTTTTCTTTAAAGGTGCATAGGCAATTGTACCTGGAGTATTATGTCTTAAATAAGTAAAGTTTTAAGATACTGCTCTTCTATCAATGTCTGTGTTTGGCAGAATTGCATAGTTCACATCATAGATCTTTTATTATTCTTTTTATCATTTAAGAATATCCTTCCCTCAGGAGGGGAAGTGGAGAGAGGTGCTGAGCTCTTCTTCCTGGCATTCAGGGATAGGACCTGTGGGAATGGTTCAAAGCTGTACCAGGGGAGGTTTAGCCTGGACATCAAGAAACATTTATTTACCAAGAGGGTGGTTAAACTGTGGAACAGGCTTCCTAGACTGGTCGATGCCCCAAGCCTGTCGGTTTGAAAAGTGTCCTTAATAACATATTTTAACTTTTGGTCAGTCCTGAAGTGGTCAGGCAGTTGGACTTGATGACTGTTGTAGGTATTTTGTCTACTGCTTTGTTCTATTCTATTCAATTACATATATTGCTCTAAGTTCTTAAGTGAAAAACAAAAGGTCACCAATATGTTATTAAGCGTAGATGTCAAAGAACAAAATTTATTCCCCTTCAAATTTTGTTTTCATTTATCTTGATAAAATTATTTTTTGATTTTCATTTCAGATTTTAAAGGCTTCATACCTTTTCTCGGTCACGTATTAAGAACTAGTTCTTACCTTCAGAGATATTTTGTGATTTGCTTTTATTCTAAAGTGCTAGGACTCATTTTTATCATATTTTCTCAAGTTCTTTGATACAATGCTGTTATTGGTGTTCAAGGTAGATCAGTTTTATTGAGGACTATACCTGAACATGATCTATCCAAATCAAAGTTCCCCCCAACCCAAACTGCCTTACAAATTCTGCATCTCTTTGAGATAAAATAACACCAGTGTCAGAATTCATGCTAAATATAATAAATGCATGCTGTGCTTATACTTTGTTATATAAACAAAAGAAGAAATTGCAGAGCTGCAGAACACTATTCTTTTAATTAGCTAAAAAGGGGAAAAGGAAATCTGTAACTCCACCTAAGGCTTTTTGGTTTGCAGGTTTCATTGACATACTAGTCAAATTGAGACTGTTCTCATATATAAAAATCTACTTTGCTTGGTCACTGATCCAACTTATCTGAAGTATGTTTTACATTGTATTTGAGTTTCTAGCCAATATATCTTCATGTTTCCAAGTTGATAAGAATTTCAACAAGAAATAAAATACGTGCACATCTTTAGAAGCAAGATAACATTTAAAACTGGTCTAAAAGTCTTTGAAATACATCTGTAAAGACATTTTTTTCTCTTTTTTTTCCAATTATTTTATGACAGCACATTTTCCTATTAAGTGGTTTGGTGGCTTTTTTTGTTTGTTTGTTTGTTTGGTTGGTTTTTTTGTTTGGTTTTTTTTTTTTTCTGGAATAAATTGTTTATATGTTTTACCTTGATTTAAAAGTAATTCATATAATAGTGCAGAGGGAAAATTACAACTATCCTTAACTATTATTCTCTTTACATTTTAATGGAGTTTTTACATAATCTCCTCATTTAGTGCAAACTGAAATAAACTGTTCTGTTTACTCATTTATAATTTGAATTAGACTCAAATAATGACTTGTGTCCAAATGTGTTCTTACAGGGAACTATTACTTGCATATTTGAGCAGATTGCCATATGGTTTTGAGACTAATGACCAGAGATCATCTTCACTGGTTCTGGGATATTTTTTACAAATACAGGCCAAGAATGGCTCTACTCAAGTGCTTACAGATGCAAAGATGTAAAATCAAGGTAGATGAGTCAGGCCTGTAATCATTAAAGTCAATCATATTTACTACTTCCTCTTAATACATGTATTCCTCATGCCACAGGATAAAGATATATATATTCATTATCACTGAGATGTAAGGGACATTTTCAATGAAAGTATAGGATTTGAGAAAGTACATTCAGATGTGGGAGATCAAGTTTTAAAGCTGGGGCAGGTAAACCATTATTTCCAAAAAGGTCAAATATGTAATTAGGTTTTGTGTCATGCTTTTTATTTTTGTAAATTTAAACCATGAGAAGTGTTGCTGAATAAGGCTCAAAATGTATGTTCTGTCAATGTTATCATTATTTTTATGGCTTTTGGAAGAAATTATTGGTTTTCTCACCATGATCACTAATATAAGATTAATATTCATTATAGTTAAATGCAAATATCTTTATAAGTAATTTTATTATATTTAATGTTCCAATTTATGATGCTAAGGCAATTCTCCTATATAGTTGTTGTGACCTTGGCTGGCTGGCAGGTGCCCACCAAGCTTCTGTCCTGCTCCCCCTCCTCATCAGGACGGTGGGAGAAAATAAGATGAAAAAGCTCATGGGTCAGAGTAAGGACAGTGGGATTGCTCACCAACTAGGCAAAATAGACTCACCTTGGGGAACATTAATTTATTTACAATACAAATACTGTAGGATGTGAGAAACAACACTAAAAAACTTTTTCTGAAGTCTAACTCTTCTACGTCTTATTCCACTGAGTGGTGCAGGGGTGTGGGGAATGTGGGCTGCAGTCAGTTCATTAACAACTCCTCTCTGTCACTCCTTCGCACTTGTCCCCTGCTCCAGTACACAGTCCCTCTTTTGGGATATAGTTCTTCATAAACTGTTTGAATGTGGGTCCTTCTCAAAGGTTGAAGTTAATGGTTCTCTTCTTTGTTATATAGCCAGTAAATTTCAAAGTTTGGTGTCACATGCTAATATTCTTACTATTTCCTGGACTGTAGGTAGCTCAAATCTCTCAAAAATAACGAGATTGTTCCTTTCTTTTTTTTTT
>VXAY01004626.1:22113-34096 GCA_013399855.1 Oxyruncus cristatus
TTTTTTTTTTCTGATGGGATAAGACACATTCCTACTAGTACATGCAGGGTTTTTTTGGAAGTTGTTTGATTGATCTGCTTGTAAATATAACAGACATCTTACAGGTAGTTCACATTTCTTCTTGCGTCTTAAAATTCACGCTCTTACTTTTACACTTTCTTTACTATACTGAATGCATACATTTCAAACATATTTAAGTAATAACAAAATAGGTCTTATTAGTAGTGAAAAGAACATCCACACCTAGGCGTTTTGGAGATGTCACATTGCCCTGTGCCCTACTGTTTCTTCCAGGCAGAATGACCCTACAGGCATTTCTTACAGCGCTGGTGCTGCCTTTCTCCATTACTTGCAATAACAATTATGCCAGCAGAAATATAAAATGTAGGAGTGACTAGCATAGAGGAAAACATTTCAAATGAAAAAGTAATTATGACACATTCTTCAGGTGTCTCTCATTTTTAAGCTTTTTTGTTTGTTTGTTTCACAGTCTATTTATCTAATAACAAGTAATCTTTCTGAATTGCTTATAAGGTAATTTCGTCTCATACATTTCAAAAAGCAAATAGAATCATTCTTCTGTAAGAAAAATATAACTGATCATCCAGAAATAAATATAATAATTTTGGAAGCAGTTTTTTTATTTCCAGTTTTTCTAAATGAAAATTAATTCTCTTCTTCATTTTAATCAGTTCATATTAAGCATATGTAATGGTAATGATCACATTAGTATTACTGAAATTTTTAATTGCAAACCAAAATTGAATCTGGAGGAGTGCCTCAGAGCTGTTTTCTTTCCCCCCCAGTATATACCAATATTGTTTAATCATGTATGTGGTCTACTGTGATATATTGTGATATTAGTTCAATCCTTTTAAGTTTTTCCCATTCTGTATATATAGATGTCAATATCTTTGCAAAGCTGTCTTGCATTCTTCCTCAAAAATAAACCAACAAACAACCCCCCTCCAATCTGACAAATCTTAAAAATTCTTCTGATGATTCAGAGCTTTATCACCAGACAAGCTAATTTTATCCAAATATATATATATGTAAATATTAGTCTCCCACAGTCATCCAAACTCCCCATAAATTTGCTGGAAGAAGTAATTCTAAATGGCAGTTTGCTCCACCTTTAGACAAGGAATGTGACTTATGTAAGTCTCACTTTAGTGCCTGGTAAAATTTTCAAGATAATTCTGGGAATTATTGAAAAACATCTGAAGGACAACACAGTCATCAGTCACAGCCAGCATGGCTTCATGACAGGAAAGTCCTGCTTAAGACATGCTTAATTTCCTTTTATGACAAGGTAACCCACCTAGATGATCAAGGGCAGTCAGTTGATGTCATCTTTTTGGATTTCAGTAAAGCTTCCAATACTGCCACTCACAGGCTCCTTCTGGACAAACTGTCCAGCACACAGCTGGATAAACACATCATGGGGTGGGTGAGCAATTGGCTCATGGGTCAAGCACAGACAGTAATAGTAATGGGGGAACATCAGACTGGTGGCCTGTCACTAGTGGGGTTCCACAGGGCTCCGTCTTGGGCCCTGTGCTCTTCAACATCTTCATAAATTACTTGGAGGGGATACTAAGTAAGTTTGCCAATGATATGAAATTAGGAGGAGATGTTAACTCCATTGAGGGCAGAGACGCCCTGCAGAGAGACCTCAGCAAATCAGAGAGATTGGCAATCACCAACCACAGTTTAACAAGGGAAAATGATGGATTCTGCACCTGCAACAGGGCAACCCTCTTTGTGTGTATAGACTGGAGAATGAGATGCTGGAAAGCAGTGCCGCAGGAAGGGGGCTGGGAGTCTTCATTGATGGCAAGTTGAGTATGAGTCAGCACTGCCCTGGAGCCAGGAGGGCCAACTGTGTCCTGCATCAGGCAAAGCATCTGCAGCTGATCAAGGGAGAGGATTGTCACACTCTGCTCTGCACTGGGGCAGCCTCACACTGAATATTGTATGCAGTTTTTGTCACTACAATATAAGAGAGATATAAAGCTCTTAGAGAGCATCCAAAGGAGCGCAACAGAGATGGTGAAAGGCCTTGAGGGGAAGCCACATGAGGAGTAGCTGAGGTGACTTGGTCTGTTCAGCCTGGAGGAGACTGAGGGGAGACCTCGTTGCAGTTACAACTTTCTTGTGAGGGGAAGAGGAGGGGCAGGCACTGATCTCTTCTCTCTGGTGACCAGTGACAGGATCTGGGGGAATGGTCTGAAGCTGTGTCAGAGAACATTTAGATATTAGGAAAAGGTTCTTTACCCAGAGGGTGGTTGGGTACTGGAACATTCTCCCCAGGGAAGTGGTCACAGCACCAGGTTCAGCACAGAATTCAAGAAGCGTTTGGACAATGCTCTTAGGCACATGGTATGACTCTTGGGGCTGTCCTGTGCAGGGCCAGGAGCTGGATTTGATGATACTTGTGGGTTCTTTCCAACTCAGGAGATTTTATGACAGAAAAAAATGCCCTCTTCTGTCCACTGACTGTGGAAGGAGCAATGAATAGACCAGATGCTAATTGTTTACATGGTAAAATTAATGTTTTTTGAGTCAGATTCAACAAATTTCAGTTAGACCTGTTAACTCTCAGCCATTTGAAAGTCTTTCCAAAACATTTTATGTGTTAGCATAGAATAACATTATCATGGAAATGAAGATAACAAGATTTTTTTTTAATAGTGTATAATATAATATATCTTCACAATGTATTTCCCAAAAAGAAATGTTTCTTTTGTTATTTCCTATGCTTAACCAGAAACTTAAATCTTTCATTTATGGTTTATATCCAATTACCTTTTTCTTCCTAACTTACTTTATTATTAAAGAGATGAACATTCATATTTGGTTTTAAATTGCAATGTAAAAGAGTTTGTGAGTCTAACCAAATGGAGCATACTTAAATAATACATTACTATATTTTCTCATGAAATATTCTATCAAGTTTCCTCTTCCATATAAAATAAAATTACATTAAAAGTCTTATTGTTATGTTTTCTTGCCAGAAACAGCTCTCCTTACATGCTTCTTTTTTTTTTTTTTTTTTTTTAATTGCTTGTCTTTGGCTTTATTAGTCTTGATTTAATAATTAAATTTTGCACTGATGTAATCTAGGAATACTAAAAGGTACATTAGGAGCAGATGGAAATGTATGTTATTTTGTCTGCAGCATATTGCCTAAAATTCTTGTGATTATTGAAACAATGGACGACCAAGGGATCAGACACAGACAGTATGGATTTAGGAGGGGCAGGTCCTGCCTAACCAACCTGATCTTTTTTTTACCATATGACCCATCTAGTGGATGCAGGAAAGGCTGTCGATTTTATCTACCCGGACCTCAGTAAAGCCTTCAGTACTGTCTCCCATAACATTCTTCCAGAAAAGCCGACAGCCCATGACTTGGACAGGTGCACTCTTCACTGGGTTAAGAACTGGCTGGCTGGCCTGGCCTAGAGATTGATGGTGAATGGTGCTATACCCAGTTGGCAGCCAGTCCATAAGTTGTGTCCCCCAGGGATCAGTATTGATCCCAGTGCTGTTTAACATCTTTTTTGGTGATCTGAATGTGGGAGAGAGCACACTCAGCAAATTCGCTACTCCCAGGTAGGAGTTCTGCAGAAGGATCTGGACAGGCTGGATCAATGGGCTGAGGCCAGCAGTATGAGGTTCAACAGCTCCTACTGCCAGCTCCTACACTTCAGTCACAACAACTCCATTCAACACTACAGGCTGGGGAAAGAGTGGCTGGAAAACTGCCCTGTGGAAAAGGGCCTAGGGGTAGTGGTCAGCAGCCATCTGAAAATGAACCAGCAGTATGCCCAGGTGGCCAAGAAGGCCAATGGCATCCTTGATTTTATCAATAATAACGTGGCCAGCAGGACTGGGGAAGTGAGTCTTTCCCCTGTACTCAGCACTGGTGAGGTCACACCTCGAGTGCTGTGTCCAGTTCTAGGCTCCTCATTATAAGAAAGACATTGAGATGCTGGAACGTGTCCAGACAAGGGCAATGGAGCTGGTGAAGTATCTGGAGCACAAGTCATATAAGGAGTAGCTGAGGGAACTGGATTTGTTTAGTCTGGAGAAAAGGAGGCTCAGGGGAGACCTTATTGGTCTCTACAACTACCAGAAAGGAGGTTGTAGCAAGGTGGGGGTTGGCCTCTTCTCCCAGGCAACTAGTGACAGGATGTGAGAATACAGTCTTAATTTATGCTAAGGAAAGTTTATATTGGACATCAGAAGGAATTTCTTCAATTAAAGGGTTATTAAACATCGAAATGGGCTGCCCAGGGAGGTTATGGAGTCACCATCCCTGGAGGTGTTCAAGAAATGACTGGATGTGGCCCTTAGTGCTATGGTCTGGTTGAGGAGGTAGTGATCGATCAAAGGTTGGACTTGATGATCCTGCAGGTGTTTTCCAACTAAACATAAATCTGAGATTTTGCAGATGTAGATAATGCATTACACTCAGTCTCAAAATCTGGCAGGTCTGTAAATTATGCCTTAAAAAGCCTGTATTACATCACAAATCCTCTTGATCTATGGTCAAAAAATTTATATGGATATCTGTGTTAATAGTAGATATCCCAGGACCATTTAGCTTTCCTTTAGACCTCTTTTTCTTTGATTTTTTAGAGACACTCCAGTAAATATTAGCTCCATTTTAAAATATACAAGCGGTTTTAGTCCTGGAGTCAACTTAGTATGGCTTAGAAAACATAATCATACAAATAGCAGAGATGGTAAAGTTCTGAAAAGCAAAATATGACTTTACAGCAAGAGGCAATATGCTATCTTAAGTCAATGGGTATTTTATTAAAAGCAGTCTTTTCTTTGGGTTACAAGCTGAAGCCATGTAATAGAATGTAAGGCTCACCTACTCTAGTACTGTAAGTTCCTCTCTCAAGTTTATTATAGTGGGCTTTTCCAATTCCAACACAGAGAAATGAGGTGGTCTGGCTTTCTTTTTTAATATTGAGAAGGTTTAGACAAGTAACTTAGCTTGGATGCTGCTTTTGTAAAAGGCTATAATTTGATTGTGATGAATTCTGTCATGATAATCACATAGAATTAAACATAAGTGGATGGAAACCATTGTTTTTTCATTTGTTTCTCCCCAAATATCAGCATATTATGGCTGATGCCAAAAGCTCATATCTGACTAAAATGTTGTTTTTATCCACAAAACAGAAAAAAAATTAATTGCAATTTCATGCAATGGCTGAAGTTGCTTAAGTGCACCCAGGGGTATCTCTAAGAGTTAATATGAATGTGCACTCACAGTGACTCCCCATAAAATTATTCATTTTATCTTTATACTAAGTTGTCTGCAGAAAATTTTATATCAAATTACAAAAATCTACAATGTCCCTAAATACATACATACATATAAGCTGCAAATACTTACCAATAGTGAAATCTAAAAGTGCTTATGTTAAAATCTGCTTAAATATTGCAGAAAGAACTTGAGATTTGAATATTCCCTAGAGCAAAATTAAAACTCACACAGGTTATCTGTTGATACCAAAACTGATTTTATTAATTGCTAAGAGATGCAAAGAAAAAGAGGAAAAATAAGAAAAAGTTGGAAAATGCTAAGATTACTTTTTAGAAGCAGAGAAAAGATACCACCATACTACCTTTCTGCTGTGCTGGTGTGAGTGCGGGGTGGGCAGAAGCAGTTTTCTGCCTTTTTTTCCTCCATCTCTGCCGCTTTGCGACGTTTTCTCTTTAGTGGCAGCGGGTCTCGACAACTTTAGTTCTCTGGAATGCAGGATGTGTGGTTTCGTTGCTCATGACAAGTTGTGTCCCAGGACACAACTTGCAGGGGTGTCAGCTCAGTGGAAGTTTTTAGGTCCTCAGAAAATATGGGAAGGGTAGGAGGAGAAGATATAACTCACGCATGTGGCGCGGCGGGTCTCAGTTCTCTCCAGGTCGGCAGAGTCTCAGTCTCCAGCGGCAGGTAGGCAGCACAAAGTGGCAGAGAAAAGAGGAGGGTGGGGGGGAGAGGTTCTTGGCTAGAGTAACCAGTTCTCTCTCCCTTTCCTCTTCCCTGATTTTCCAAAATTTGCCCTCAGCTTTTATAGTGTTCAAAGGAGGTTGTACGTGGTCTCTTGGCATGTAGCCCTATTCAGACGTTCGAGGAGATATGATAACTGTAAACAATGGCAGGAACCTTTTGGCAGGAAAAGTCTCGTGGGAAGTTCTGGTGAGAATTTCTGACAGAAAGCTGACAGAGAATTTTTGGTAGGAAGTTTTTGACAGGCAGAAACAATGGAGAAACACACTTTTTGGTATTTCTGTATTATCTGTGTGTTACAACTTGTCTTAGAAGTGTTGTTTCATACAAATCTAATTCCGTTTTCATACTATATTTTATTTTACAAACTTACAGTTTCACTTAATACTTTTTCAAAGAATTCTGAGAGACACATTTCTAATTTTCTTGGCAATTCATAATTAGAAATTGAGTGGAATCGTAGTTTAACATTAGTAATTTATTCAAGGAAATTTCTGCTTTTGTGTTTCTGTGCACCCGCCTCCTTCATCTTCTTATGAATTGCTAGTTCATACTTGCTGTCTTGTTATTGTATAATTCAACACATGAGAATGTTTTAATATACTACCAGTACTATGCTGTGTAATTTTTATACGGGTATTATAATAAAGGAAGAGGATTTACTACTTCAATAATGAACAATTATCACCAGTTAGAGGTGACTGGCATCTTTAGTATATGATATCTCTAAAACATTATGGCATTGACTTACCTCTGTGTATTAGAAAATACAGAATTGTCTTCCTTTCTGCTCTTTCTTGGTATCCTTGTAAATTGAAATATGACTGACTGAAATAATTATTGCCTTATTACTTGATTTATGATAGCCAAATAATTTTTTTAAGACTAGAACAGATCAGATGATGTGTGGATATGTTTTGAAATAACTGAGTTATTTAATTTTAATAGGTCATAAAGCTTGCTTTTGAAGAGTTTGAACTGGAAAGAGGCTATGATACTCTTACTGTTGGAGATGCCGGGAAAGTTGGTGATACCAGAACAGTGTTGTATGTGTAAGTACAGAACTTCAAAAAATTTTCCTTGGAATTTTTTTGTCATGCTGTGTCTTCCAGGTCAAGATATATCTACTTAAATTTGTAATTTTAATGTATATAATTTGCTTATATAATGTAAGCTTAAAATCCAAGTACTGTCAAAGAAAATTGTTCATTACAAAATCCACTCCAGAACTTTTATAACATCTATATAGGTTTAATGTCAGAGACTAAAAACTAAAGATTCGACTTTTTTAAAAGAAAAAAATGCTCCCTTTAAAAAACAAATACTATCTGTACAGTTCTATTTACAAACAATTAAGGGAATAAACAAAAACATTTGGATTTCATCAAATAGAAAATACAACTTGTTTAAAATAAACAATGAGTTAGTTGATTGATTTCAAAATTAATATACTTAAAATTGGATTTGTGTACAAAATTTTCATGCAAGTACATAGGCCACTTTTTGGTATAGTTATACATGCTTTATGGATTAATATAATATATTTAAAGTGTAGGAGCTTACATAAATTTGGAAGAAAATTCCAAACTAGATAGCTACTTTTAATATACAGGTCCTCAATACTATGTGGACTAAGGGAAAGAATAGAATCCTGTACAGATTAGTTAATCTCATCTACCTTAACCACCTAATTTTGGTTGCATATGCTTATTTTCCTTCCTGCATAATAAGAGCTTGTGTTTACAAGGTATTTTAGCTACAGCTTTTAGGGGGTTAAGTTTTCATATGAATCCTGATCACCAAATACAACACAAAATTACAGGGTTAATAAATTAACAATAACTAGATAAGAGAAACTAACAGCACTTGTTTCATAATAACATTACTTATTGCATAAAAACCTATTGGGTAAGGACAGTATTGAAACATTTGTTAAAAAGAATCCATCGTCTTTTTTACTTTGAGGGGGTTTTAATCCATATAAATAATTACAATGTTTCTGTTACTTAAGTATAACAAATGAGTGCATCTACACAGTTTATTTTAAATTAACTAGAATATTTTTGGAGGGACAAGTCTGAGAACAATACATTCATTATATGTATTTGCTTGTGAATTTATAAATTTATTGATGGCTAATTTCTCAACTGTGATATCAAAGTACATAGAAAACCTATAGTTTAATTTGTCTTAAAATGTAAGACTGGAAAAATATTGAATTAATTGCACAATGCTTGTGTTTCTTGTTTTGCAATACCAAGTACTGCTAGTGAGTAAATTAATTCCATGTTCTGAGTACCTGAAAAAGAAAAACAAAACAAAACAAACAAAAAACGCAAACAAAAAAAACCCAAAACACAAAAACAAACAAACCAAACCAAAAGCTTTTGAGATCTTACACTTTAAGCTAACAAGAAAACCACAAACTGGGAATTAATTTCCACACCCATCTTTACTTTTTCTCATATTTTGCAGACTGATTATATAGCACGATGGTCTCTCTGGTCATGTTAATTTGACTACTTGTAACTATGACAAAAGGGTTTGCAGTTTTTACTTTTTGAACTGGGATACATTTTTGCTCACGAGCATCCTACAACTCCTTCAGAGTCAAGTTTTTAAGTAGTAAATTTACTAACTCAAATTTTTCATTGTTTGTTACGCTGTGCCTACTTCCTATGTCAAAGTTTGCCAGTTTAAAATGACTTATCAAATAATTGCCAAATTTTGGGGTGTTTATCTTTCCATCTGAAGGCATTTAGCCTGTGCTACCTATTCCACATATATTTTCCATGATTGCCCAAAAAATAAAATTGAAAAAACCCCTCTAAAATATTATTTTCTCATATTAATTGTTATTTTTGTTCTCTTAAGAAGACAGCACCCCATAATAACATCACCTCCTATGGGTTTTTTTCACTTTAATAACACTTAAGGATCCTGTAGCATACATTCACTTTTAAATCTATCAATGACATTTCTGGAACTGGTACGATGTTCTCACTAGAGAAATGCAATACTTTATGCTATTTCTTCAGTACGTTTTTTGACTAAAACAGCAACTGTTTTATCCCTATTACTCCTCAATCTATCACTTAGGATTACAGCCCAGTGCTGGACCTACATCTTTACTGCAAATTGTATGTTTGATGAAAGTGAGGTCTATGCAATTAAATTTATCTGCCTGCTGGGTTGCAAAATTAGCATTACTCTGAAAATCATTTGAGACAGTAAATGATTAATAACTAAAATACACAATAAATACAGGAAGGCCCAAAGATGAAACTGCAGCCTCACAATAATTAGCAATGAATCTGAATTTCAATTGAGACATTGTTCTTGCAGTTATTAAACACTGCGTTATGAAATACATTATATTTAAACAGCATCATGGATATGCTCCATTTCGTTTGCTTTAGAGAAAGGTCTTCTGTGAATGCAAAGTAACATTCCTCATAAAATATTAAGGGCACTTTTAGACTACATTATCATGAGAAAGTTCATAACTAAATGTCAGAGTGATTTTCTTATCAACATTTTTTATTAGTTGGTTTTTATAACATCTGTTATATTTAATGAGGTTTGAGAAGCACCTTGCAGTTTCTTATTCTTCCCAGGGGAATGAAAGAACTTATAGCAAAGATTTTCTGGCTAGATTTAATATCTAAATTTCTCAGGATATCTTAAAAAACAATATAGCTTTTACTATGCTCTTCAAACTTCTGTTAGCAGACTAAACGACAACATTTCTGCAGAAATTCTGAAAAATATTACTGTAGAATCTCCTGAATTTGATTCTAAAACTTCATAGATTTTGAAATTTAGTTTGAACAAAATATGCTAAAATAAATAACTTTCTAAGTTCAAACCCAATTTTAAGTGATTTGAACCTTTCAATTGCAATATCTGAGCAGACAAGCCTCAGGCCCATGCAAAATTTTCCAGTTCTCAGGTGTTAGAGCTCTCAAGGTTCTGGGTGCTTTGTAAACTTATTTCCACATTGCAAACAAACATTGTCTTGCAAACAAATTCAAACTTTACAACAAGCTCAGTCATGCCAGGATGTTTACAAGCCAGACATCCCATGAATATTGGAACTGGGTGAAGGAATGTCAGTTAATAAGGGACCTTTAAATACTTTATGGAAGGACTGGGGGAGCTGAGGATCATAATATGTAAATGAGCTGTCCTAGCACAAGCTATCTTATTGCGTCCAAACTCTCATCCATTAGTAATTATTTATGCAACCTCAAAGCTGCAGCACTATAGCTAGAGGGGAATAAGAAGGAATATTGATGTTTAAAAAGGAGAAAAAAATAAAGTGTACATGCTCCATGTCAAATTTATTTTTGGAGGAAATTGGGAAAATAATTAGAAAAAGTATTTTAAGTTCTTGTAAAATAGCTTGGAGACAGTATAAAAAAATCAATATACTTTGATGAAGAGCAAATTATTTCAAATCAATTTAATGCATTTCTATGACCGTCTAGTTGGCATATTGATTCAGGATCTCTTGGATTTTAGTTTATTAAAGCAGTTTAATTTTATTATTTATAGTAAAATTTCCAGAAAATCTAATCATCAACAGCTTAATGAATTAAAGGTAGATATGCCCAACAATTTTTAACAATTGCTTCATTTGTAATCCTTAATTGTTTAAAATTTGGTAGTCTTACTTCATGGATTATGTAGGCTGAGATGGTTAGCTCTGGAAATACAGTAATAAAACTTACTTATTAGTTATCTCAATATGTTTGTGCTGTAAAGTTTTGAAAGATATTTCTCATATTTAACAGTTTGTCCAGAAGCTAGTGCCTATCCTTACAAAATAACTCTTTAGTGATCATCATGTATGAGATGAAGTTTATCAGTCAGGATATTTCCTGCATTGACCTGTTTTGTGTTTTTAAATTTTTGCATGTTGAACTAACAGTTTGCTTTAGAAAATTTGCTTTGTCTTCAAATGTTATGATTTATATTTTTCTTGCAGCAGTTACATTAAAACTTTTTTTTCCCTAAATGATTCCCCTTAAAACATGAGGTTTTTTTAACTTTTCCTGTGTAGAAAACTTGAAGGTTTTTTTCTCTGATACAAAGATGAAATCATCCATTAGTGGTTCAAACCCAGCTGCTTATGTCAGCTATTTCAGTGCACAAAAAATATTCATGGTAGTGAAATACATTTTAGTAAAGCCTTATCATTTTCTTCTATTCACACAAAGTTTGAAAATTTCCTGATGGCTTGGAAAACAACCTATACTTTTATAAATGGTAAAAAAACCCAGTATTTCTGGTCCTGGAGACCACTCTTAATAACCTGGGTATGGTTTCTTTTGGACAAGTAAGCAGAGAGCAAACTGGTGCAAAAATTTCTTTCTCTTAGAGTTGCCTCTTCTCACCTGTGATTCTGTTCAGAGTACTGAGAAACTTGACTCGAGTTTGACTTCTACAACTTCACCAGTTGCATCAATTCCCTCAGCATTCTAACTTCCTTCGTGTAGAGATCACCTAGAACATTCTCCACATGAAATGAGATTAACACCATCCAATCTGTCTGAATGGTTGGTCTACAAGTCTCTGTTCTTGAGCTTGAAAACAATCTGATCTTAAGATGGTTACAGGCTAGGAAAAACTCAAGAGTCAGCAACAACATGTGTTGCCAGACAGACCTACATTCTCTAAACCTTTGATCTACCCTATTTGCCATCCTTCTAGTTGTATGGCAATTGAAGGATGCAGTTCTATATGCAGGGATATTCTCGGGGAACCCCTAGTAAAAACAAACGACAAAACACCAAAGAAGCAAACAAAAAACCCAAACAAAAGCAAAACAAGCAAACAAACAAAACCACACAAAAATCCCCCACTGGACACAAAACTACTCCCCTCCCCTCCGCTCTCCTCCCGTCCTCCGTCCTCCCTCCTCCTCCCTCCTCCTCTCTCCTCCCCTCC
>VXAY01004626.1:34159-48587 GCA_013399855.1 Oxyruncus cristatus
CCCTTCCCAAACCTTCCCAAACCTTCCCTTCCCAAACCTTCCCAAACCTTCCCAAACCTTCCCTTCCCAAACCTTCCCAAACCTTCCCAAACCTTCCCAAACCTTCCCAAACCTTCCCAAACCTTCCCTTCCCAAACCTTCCCAAACCTTTCCAAACCTTCCCTTCCCACAGTCTTGGCTTCCTTTCTATATCCCCTGTATGTGAACCTGAGGAAGCAATTGAATGTGTTTTGGCTGGTTCATATCTACCATCTTTGGACAGACCATTGACATTTTGAAAGAAGATGACATTAAGCTTGAGTCTCTTTTCAAGTTGGTAGTTTTCATTAAGCCTGTGGGAATTCATATATCTTTATTATCTCATTCTTCTGACAAAGTTAATATGAATTGTCAACTCAAGTTATATTGGGGAGACAACTAAGAGTCAGGGGATGGGTAGAGTGAATGTATAGTTCCGCTTTCACTAGAAAAAAAGTTTAAAAAAATCTAACAAATACACCTGTTGGGTTATTTTTGGAATTAAAAGACTACAACTGTGTGATGTGTTTACACCTTATTCTGTTGTGGTTTTTTATTTGCCTTTTTTTTATTCATTTTTTTTTACTTGCATGATACAGAGACATTTATATACATTAGAAGCATTCCATCCTACCCTAAAGACTTAGAATTTTAGAGTTTATCTTAGGTGTGTTCAGAAATTGCCAATGTAGGGCTCATGCATTAATCAAATTACTGAGTATAAACAAAGCCATTTATACAGGTATTAGTTGCTACGGCAGTAGATTTACACATCTGAGTAACCACTGAGAAATTCTTGCAGAAAAACCATAGGTTATCTTTCAATAGATCTCCCCTATTGTCAAGAGATATCAGAGAATTTTTCTTCATTATTAAACCCCCTCAAATCTTTGTTTATAGCCAACTGCAGAATACAGAGATGGCTTAACAGTTACAAACTGACATTTTAGTTCAGTTTTTGAACCGGTCAGAAATTAATGGCTATTGGTGCAGTTTCAGAATGAGCTCCAAAATGTTTATGTAATCTTTAGCTTTTCTTTCTTTATAGATCTATCTTTGCAGGCATCTCCTGAATTACTTTTGTTTATGTTACTTATTGTCTTGTGAGGTATCTTTCTTTTATAGGCTACCTATATTAATTATTTAAATGAATATCACAATTCATCAACAGCCATTATTTCATCAGCCAGAGTATGTTCAGTTTTCTGGCTGTAACCCAGCAGGTCTTTGAACCTTTACAGTCCCTAACTAGTCTGATAATCAACTCAATTTTCGGACTAAGCAGCTCCTTGGTTTTCATTCTTACTATTAACAGAGGCCAAACAGTACAACATAAGTACTTAATGTGTCTTACTTTCCATACTTATCCTAGCTAAGTGCTGTTTGTGTGTTTGCTTATGCTGAGCTATGAAAAATTTAATTTTTTGCCTCCTTTTCTGAACCTATAGTGTCATAATAATCAGCTACTTACTATCAGGTCATAACCAGAAACCTTGTAGACTGTATCAGAGCACACTCAGACATTGCAGCAGCAGTTTCAGCGCAGTAGTAAGACCCTAGTCCATTCCACTCATATGGGGATTGTTTTTGTTAATTTTATTTTCAATATATAAGAGTAAGAAACAAAATTACTTTAGATATGGGATATACAACTTCTTTTTCACAAACTTGATGGATGACATTTTAGAGCAAGATGAGACAATAACTGGAGGGGCTGAGGCAAGTTACAGGAATTATGTCTTTGCATTACGTTGAAATAGTAATAACATCTGGTTAATTATATTTTAATAGTATGTTTGTGGAATAATCCAAATACTGTTTTCTGTATAATTTCTTCCTTGAGAAATTCTGCTTCTAGGACATACTGTCTCAGTTTAGCACAGTGTTTTACTTATCTCACACGTATTTGTTTAACATAGTCAAAGCTGAGCGTTGGAACAAAGATAGGGAATTTTTTTGCTTTGTATCTGGTAACAGTTTAGATGGTGAAATTCTGCAACCACTTTTTATGTGTAACTTTTCCCACTACCTTTTGTAAAACTGTAAAGCCATCACCAAGATCTGCACGGTTGTTCAGATGTAGTACTGGAACCTGATTATGCGCTATGATTATTTTCACTATTAAGAAGCAGTCTTTTTCTTAATGATTTTTTTTTTTTTAACACACAACTTTTTCATACCAGAATTATAGATGTACAAAATATATTACTGAGAAGTGTTAAGGTTTTATGGTAGGATTCACTCAGCAGCTTACCTCATATGTGTTGTATTGAAACGTACTTATCTATACATAGCTGTCACACATTACTGTACGAGAAATAGTAGTTTCCCCTGAAATTAAGAGATCACTGTGAGTTATTTGAATAGACGTGGTCCTAGAAAGTTCTGGACACATAGGCTATAAGGCATGTAGAGCAATTTCCTTCGCTTTCAGAAAACATGGCAAAAAAAGCAATACTAATCTAAACAATTGGAAACTAATTCATGCAGTCACTTAATTACTTCAGGAAAGCTTTAGGTAGGATCAGGTTTATTAGAAGTGTTTAATCATTGTTGAATGCATTAATTCAAAATGTATTTTTTCTACTACTTTACATCATTCTAATTCCTGTGGAATAGTTAATCAAAAAACAGTTATTCAGAACACGAGGATAATATATTGCAAATAGGCCTAAATGTTATGTGAAGAGATTAAAAGGTTGGGTTTTGTGGTGGTAGTAGTAGTAGCAATAATAGTAATAGTAATTTATGCCTCTACAAATGACTCTACCATTTATCCTACATACAGACTCACTGGATCTAGTGTTCCTGATCTTATTGTGAGCATGAGCAACCAGATGTGGCTTCATTTACAATCTGATGACAGCATTGGCTCACCAGGATTCAAAGCTGTTTATCAAGGTATGAACTAAATTAACTATTTTAAACTCATGTAGTAATTTACTTCATTATACTGCAACAAATTTATTTCAAATAGGCATTTAGTCCTTTCACAAATTTAGAGTTTTGTTACTGTCTCTATTGCTAATTAAAGGTTAATGAAGATATGGATTTTCAAATACCCACAAAATAACTAATAATATTTACAAGTAAAAATTAAATTTATTGTTCTAAGGGCTTTTTGTTGGGAGGTCTACAGAAGCCACAAATTTCTATTATATTTGAAAGATCATAAATTTTACATTCTTCTAACTTGTATACTTTCTCATATTGGATACTATTTGAAAATTATGTTTAATATTCACAAGACTTTATTGGGTTAGTTACAAAACGTGTTTTCATGCCTCACTGAGAATATTCACAGGCCTAGGTCAAAATCAGCGCGAAACAAAACCAGAGATATTGCATATGATTGTGTAAATTAAGATGTATAAGATTGTGGAAATTTAACTCAAAAAGAATGATCCAAATTACCTTAGCCCCATTTGTGTTGCTTCTGTCTCAAAGAGATGAGAAGTTTTGCGACATAAACATCTTTAATTATTTTGACTATGTGGTGCAGTATAATACTTTCTGAAGCTGATCCACTCTATTAAAAAAAATACGTGATACCTGTTAATTATATGTATGTAATGATAATTTCGTTTTTAATGTGTTGCTTAGACCCGCAGATAGAAAGAGCTGTTGCTTTTTAACATATGGTATCATTTTTGGTTAATTTACGTGCTAATTAGTTCACCTTAAGGATAAGGGAAATCATTTAATACTATTTTCAATAGTTCCTTATGGGCACATATGATGAAAATTATTTGATAATAATTTTTTCAAAATTACCTTTGTACAAAAGATGTTGCAAAACATTGAGAGGCTGTTAATTGTTCAATAAATAAAAGTAACTTAACTAGAAGAGTGGGAGTTCTCCTTAAACATTTTCCATAAACTGAAGCACCCTTTCTAAGTGTTTCATTTTGCTTGTAGATGAAACACTTTATTTGTGATGAAACACCAAATTTCACTTGAAAAACCTTAGTGTTTCAACACAAAACCAGGCAAACTAAAGAGTGAAAAGTTTTGTGTTCTTAACTTCAAGTTTAGCAACCTGTACATTTATTTGATTAGGACATTAAGACAGGCTGACCTGAGCAGGTTTTAGAAGTGGTGTACGTGGCTGGTGGCATATTGTGAACATAGAAAGGAGGAAGAAGGGAAAATGTTCCCCATTGTTCAGCCAGAAAACAGGGGCTTGGTTCTCCACACCAATATTCTTCTACTAATGGTCTCTCCATTGAAGCAGGTGGTGACAATGTCAATGTTTAGGATTATATTTCCACCATGATTTCCCCCTAGAACTGTATATTTTTCTTTGGGATTCAAGCTCAACCACTGGTTAATCCCACTCACAAAACTGATTGGAGCACGCTAATTAGATCAAAAATACATTCATAGGTTAAGTTTCTGTGTGCATATATTGTTGGATAATATTTATTGAGTGTTTAAATAACTACTGCCTACTTTTTTTTATGAACCTTGTTTTGGTTTTCTTTAACATGAACTGAAATCAACAAAACAAGAAGGAAAAAGGGGAAAGGAAGGAAGGAGAAACAAGGGGTGATTCTCATGAGGGTGGCGATCACTTCTGGTGAGAATCCTCCACAGCAAAACTACTGAGATTTGCAGGTCCATGGCCATGACAATAATGATATGAGAACGACAAGAAAAATCACAAAGGCTCTTGAAACACTATCATAAATGCTTAAGTGCGATGTTGCAGAGCTCTGAGTGAAAAAGCAGATGCAGGCCTGTAGTATTTCCATGGCTAAGATATTAAGGAATCTTAAGACATGTGCCATACATTCAGCCTTTAGAGTGACAGAGCTCAAGGATGTTGTTTTGCCTGAGGACAATGACACGCTCTGTCTAAATTAATCTTACCTCTTCTCATCACTTCTTTGATGGTTTCATCTTTTGTACTTGTGTCATTTCTAAGGTCGGTGTATATTAAGACAGTATATTGTCTTTATAGAATCCATTTGTGAACTCTACATGAAGTGGAAACAGTGATTACATATTGAAAAGAGACTGTTGGCACAAGTTATATATCTGACGCTTCATTTCCTCAAAATTAGGAACTTCTCATCATAATTTCTTTCTGGTATTTCTAATGTGAATTCAGCTGTTTTCATTTCTGTATTTGTCTAACAAAGACATTTTATTTATGGAGTTCAGCCTCTTCTGAGGACTTTCTGACCTGAAGTATACACTGTGAATTTTGCAGTAGTAGTGGGATCTCTCTTATGAAGTCGACTTTTATCATTTGACAGTTGGATTCTGGCTTTCAGTCTTGTTTTACAACCAGTTTTTAATTATTTTGTGGGGATTTTTTTTAAGTTTTGGTAGTTAATTTCAGAATTGTAAAGTATGAAATGTTTACAATCTCATAAGTATAGTAAACAATTCAATATAAAGGAGAACTATACCTTTTTTCTTTCTTTTAGTCAATGCTCTTATTAGTTTTATTAGAATTTTCTCATATTTTATTGTTGACAAAACTTTTATCCATCTGCACTCTAAATATATCTCCTGCTTTAGAATAATTGTAAAGTTTAAACTTCTATTTTGCCATAAGATGCCTCAATGATTCTGCTTCCCCTTTGTTTAGCAGTCAAAGAACATCTCTAAAAATAGAATTTCATTTTAATTGTGAGAAAGTTAATGGTCTGTTACATGTAACCTTGAGGACACTGTCTTTGTGGTAGCAGCTAGCTAAAGAAAAGGCAAACTGTAGGCTTTAATGGCTTATACATGTTCTGTAGAGAAAAAGTAAACGACATTCTTATTTCAATCTTTTTTACCATAAAGTCTGAGTTTGCTCAGGACTACAACATGATTCCTCAACCTCTTGGGCAATATTTTACAATTGACCAACTTAATCTTGACTTTGTATCTATTACAGTAAGATTATTTTTTATATTACTATTTAAATAAACTATTTAAATTACTATTACTATTTAAATAAAATATATTACTATACTATTTTATATTAAAATTTATATTTTTATATTACTATTTATATTACTATTTAAATTATTTTTATATTATTATTTTTATATTACATTTAAATATTAAAAAATTGTTTCTTTATCTCACTTTACTTTTTAGAGAAGCATTGTAATGACGCAATTCACCTACCCTACATTATTAGTATGTCCACCTAAAATGGCATGAAATGATGCCTGTAAATGAACTGATATTCATGAGAGATTTTGTGCATGAATAGTAAATTTAATCCTGCTTACGGTTTGCCTAAGAGATTAAGGGAGGAGCAATTCTTCTATATACTTATGCTTCTTGTTTGTCTCACCTTCAGAAACATGTTAATGTCAGAAATATGTAGGGCTATCTGTATTCTTACTACTCAAATTTCTTGATTTTGAATACAGTTGGTATTTACCTTAAGAAAATTCTGCTTAATTAATCATGCTTCTTAGACTGTACAATGCAGTTCTCTAAATTTGGATCCACAAGAAAGATTTCATACATACATCTTCAAGAGGTAGTTACTAGGAACAGTTTGGAATACAGAGGAATAACGCTGTGCCTCTATCACGGTATGCAATGGAAGGTGAGCTCTGGAAACACAGATGGTAATACTAGTGTTATTATTAGTTTGTTAACTCAAGAAATCTGACTATGTTAGAAAATACAATAGTTACCTTGATATTCTTCTGCCAGTCATCATGAGTTGTCATGTATTGTAAAGACAAAAATACTTTAAACATTACTTATATGTATTGCATTGCATAATAATGCACTTGAATTATTAATAAGTAAAATGCAAGACACTACAGAAAACCTTGACGATAAACTTTCTAAACCATATTAGAATCACATTATTATTGCTATGAGAAAGTTATTAATCCATAAAAAACCCAAACAATCCTGAAGATTAATCTGCACCTATAGTTACTTTTTCTTAAAAAAGCTATTTTATAGACTGTATCTGAAAGTCCCTCATTCTCTGTTATAGATCCCAGATATCTTAACAGAATGGTTTAATACATTTCTGAAAGAATCCTCTGAAAGAATCTTTTCTGTGAAAAGGCCAGAAATTTAAATTGTTCTGTCCTTGGAGAACGAGATATATTCTAATACCACACCAAAGTGTATCAAAGGATCTATATTGAAATCTTCTTCTCATTATAATCTGACAATTTTCTTTACTGAAGCCAAGAAGCCCAGGTGTTACTCCACACGTTTTCATAAACTAAAGACTAAGAAAACAAAATTACATTATGTGTTTCACAGCTGAGATTTCATGATAAAAACCACTAACATTTCTAAGTGAATACTTGTGTACAGAGTGCTGCTTTAAAAATAGATTTTTCAACCAAGAAAAATGAGAAGGAAACTTATGTAGAGTAAAAAATACAGTAATTAGGCTGTTGTTAAAACAGCTGTCAGAATTTTAGCAATAGACCTGTTTAGAAACTAAAGGGATTAAGAAAATGGACTGTAAGTTCTAGTTGTTTCTAACATAATTTTTCCTTTCACCTGAGTATTTAGTAAGGTTATGAAAGACCTCAGTGTATTTTTCCACATAAGGGACATATCTGATATCCTTGTATGTCATCTCCTGGAAGAATAACATGAACTTGCTAAATGATTATTTTGAAGGTTATTGTCAATTGAAGTTGCTTCAATCAGAATAAATTTTAAATATGTGTTAGAACAGGGCCTGGTATCTTCTGAGCATTCTGATTAAATTGGTTTAGGTTCACCAAAAGTACTTGATTTGAATGAATAAACTAATTCCTGAAATAAATTTTTTTAAACTCTAACCTAAATGCCAGTCCTGCCATGCAATCACTCTCAAATCTGGCTGATTTTTGGTATTATACATATAAAGAACAACATGACACATACATTTAATAGATATAACATGATAAAGTGACAAAAAGAAAATTAATATCAGCATACCACCACTTTGAGGTCTTGCAACACCAAAAAAGTATGTTTCTACCAATGACATTCTAAGACTATACTTCTACAGGCAAGCTTTGTTTTTGCAATTCATTGCTGGTCATGGCCTAAGGCAGGAAGTTTTTTTGATAAAATGGGTAAAGTGTTGATAATTAAAGTAATTCTTTTTTTCATACATTTTTTTTGGTGGTGGTGGTGGTGTTTGTTTTGTTTTGGTTTTTTTTTTTTTGTTGTTGTTGTTGTTGTTTGTTTGTTTTGGGGTTTTTTTTTGTTTGTTTTTTTGGGGGGGTGGGTTTTTTTTGTTAGTTTTCTGCTTGGGCTGCATTTTGATTTTGTTTTAACCAAGTGGGTCATTCATGCCCAAACTTGCCCAACATATGTGATCAAATGCAATATTCTGGGCAGATTTGAATCAACAGAAAAATTTGGTTTATGCCATTTCTTAATATTGATTCAAGCATTCATTTCCCTCTTAGATGGATGAGTTAGACAAAGTCATTGCCATGCATATGCAGTCAGGATAATGTAACAGGATACTATGACATTAGGCCTTGTAACAATATCAAACAGCCCCATTAGGTCGCAGTTGAAGCCAAAAAAGAGGATTGATAAGGTGAATAATGTGCCTGAGTTTGGCTTATTCCACTCATGTTATGAATGTGCCGTATCTAAAAGTAGACGCTTTATGGCTTTTAAGTCCAAGGTGGATCATGCAGCCAGCTGATCCCTAGGCTGCCTCACAGCATCACAGAATCACAGAATATGTTGAGCTGGAAGGGAACCACAAGGATCATCAAGTCCAACACTTAGCCGTGCACAGGGCCATCCGCAAGAGTCACACCATGTTCCTGAGAGTATGATCCAAATGCTTCTTGAAATCTGTCAGGCTTGATGCTGTGACCACCTCCCTGAAGAGCTTGTTACAGCCCCCTATCACCCTCTGGGTGAAGAATCTTTTTCTAATATCCAGCCTAAACCTCCCCTGACACAACTTACAGGACATTCTCTTGGGTCCTGTCACCGGTCACCACAGAGAAGAGATCAGTGCTTGCCCCTCCTCTTCACCTCCTGAGGAAGTCGTAGAGTGTGATAAGATCTCCCCTCAGTCTCCTTCAGGCTCAACAGACCATGAAACCTCAGTCACTCCTCTTATGGTATCCCCTCCAGGCCCTTCACCATCTTTGTTACCCACCTTTGGACACTCTCTAAGAGCTTAATATCTTTCTTATATTGCAGTGCCCAAAACTACACACAATATTCAAGGTGAGGTCGCACCAGTGCAGAGCAGAGCGGGACAATCCCCTCCTTTGACCAGCTGGTGATGCAGTGCCCAGTGCCCCCCAGGACATGGTTGGCCCTCCTGCCTGCCAGGGCAGTGCCACTGACCAGGACCCCCAGGTCCCTTCCTTGCTTGTGGCCCTGGCAGCTGTATCACACAGACGCAAAAGCAGATGACAGTCAGCTTGGACTTTTAGATGTGAATGTTTTAGAATTTTATTACACTTGAGATTTTTCTCCCATTCAACCTTGTAAACCTGTTAGTCTAATGAAAATATTTAATGTTTTGACTTCCAGACTTCTTGATAACCAGTATAACAACATCTGTTTCATGGCCTGTTTAGAACTCATTTTTTTATTCCTGCCTTTATGTGGTTATGTAAGCCAATAAGGTTATTTCACTAGCCTATTCTTTAGTTCATAAAAGTGTTATAAAAGAAATCTGATGATTCAGTGATATAATCCTAGCATTTTATATAATTTGAAGTTATAAGGAGTTCTTGGAGATGTCAGGAAGTATATCAGCCCCTGCAAGCAGCTGAAAATTGTTAAACTTTAAGCTCATCATTATGATTGTGTGGAAGATGATTCTTCTTTCCTCATGAAACTAGTAGAAAAATACTTTCAAAGCCATATTTCAGTTGCTCAAATAAATGTCTTTTTGCATACAGCCACAGTAATCAGTAAACCTTAAATCAGTGCAGTTTTTTTACAAACACACAACTACCTTATAAATGGGATTGCTCTACCAGTATTGATATAAAACTTTGTTACTGCTTGGAGATTTGATCAAACCTGTGCTGAAAGAAATTAATGGAATTATGATTTTTTAGGACTCAATTGGATGTGCACACAGCAAAATCATTGTGTATAGGCTAATGTTTGGAAAGAAAACAACTCATAAGTCATTCAATGAAACCTTTGAGTTTCTGATTTAATTCTAAGCTTTTCTCTTCCTTTCCTCTATTTCATGTATATTAAATTTTATTTTTGTGTTTTGTTCCTGTGTATTGTAATTCAGCCATTATTCCAGTGTGTGCTTTTGGAGGACAGACAATAAATATGTGTCATTTTTTATGTGAATATTTCATATGTTAAAGGTATTTGGTTATTTTTACTAGTTAAAACTTTCTTCTGGTTTTTTCAATACAGAAAACACCTCAGAACTTAACTGTCCACTGACATTACCTTAGAAGATAGTCCTTTCACTCTTCAAGCCAAAATAATTCTATTTTAGTAATTTGCCTTATTTAATTCATAAAGTGGTGACATACTCAAAATCTCCTGTTAATATCTGTGGCTGAGATTGATTTGCATTCTTAAACATCCTCCGTTCATTTGTAAGATTTCTGCAAATGATGGTCAGACAGAAAAATAAATCAGAGTTAGTAAGCAACAAATAGAAGTCATGATTTTTTCTTTTGAATAAATTCTTTTCAAAGTATTTTGGGTTTGTGGCAGTTTTCTATATTTTTTGCTACAGAGATCAAGTGATGAGAATTATATTACCCTTTAGTTTTGGAGCCTTTTGATGCATTACACCCACAATATGGTTTTAAAAATCAAACCTTTTATTTTAAATGAGCAATAAGTCAGTCGATCATATTGTCTCACCAGTGCTGCCACTTAGTTTAAGCTTTATTTTCCTGTCTATGTCATTTTAAGTAGCCAGCCTCTTTGCAACAGTAATGAAAGAATTGATTAAATGATATGATGGCCGACACACCTTGGACTGTATTGATGGAGTCATAGAGACATTTAGGTTGGAAATGACCCTTAATATTGTTGAGTCTAACAGTTGACCGTACACTACTAAGTCTAAAAATTCTAGTATTGATGACTTTTTAAAGTATATCTGTCTGAAGAAATGTGTGAATAAGCTTTGAGAACTGATGTTATACCTGAAGTCAATAAACTTTGAAGAAAACATTGTTTTAATAATCTTGATAAATATTTAATTTGCTTCCCCAAGGCAAAATGCAATATTATTGTAACTTTTCTTGAAGCAAATGTTTATCTCGAACCTAAAAAAACACAGTATTTTTTGAGTCAAACTTTAACTCTCACAGGGTTTTCTCTGCATATATATGAATAATGTCAGCATATTAACAGATCTTTTCATGAAACAACACAAGGTAATTTGATAAATAAAATATTAAATACAAGCTGAAGAAAAAGCTAAGGTGACCTTAAATCCCTTTATACAACATCCTGCTTCTATTTAAGACTTTATGGTAGCCATTTAAATATATATATATATTTGCATTTACAGATATACAAAATGCATTTCATATATTAGTTTAATTTCAAAGAATCTAAATAATCTCTCACCTCAAAATTTACCCCAATTTTTTCATATTGTGGTTTTCTTTTATTTGTATTAGAATACATTGCATACCAAAAAATGAATTCACTGAGTTTTGCATAAAAATTTAAATTAATATATCTTAACTTTTATTTAGTGTTATAATATAAAAAGATCATGTTCTGATTTTAAGATACACCCAGTTATAAAACCTGGTGTTCTTTTGACCAAAGGTGAATAAGAGTTATCTTTATTTTCTGAAAATATCTGTTACGTCTGCAAGGAGATATTCAGGAATGTTAAAATTAACAAAGTACAATAAATTTAAAATACAGATTTAGCTGAGTAATCTATGTGAGGATTCTCCTTCAGTGACATTTTGACCCTTCATAACTGCAGCTTAATCTTCTTTGAAAGAAGAATGCAAATCCTTTGGGGAAGATTGATCTGCAGTAGTCTGAGGGCAATGCTACACCTGATCAAATACTTCCACTTGTCCATGTGGTTTTAGTGTCCTTAGTTGTGTCTCTCTCTTCCTAGTTAGGGAAAAGTTTGTACATACATCTATCTTGTGTTTAAGCCCAGTAGGGACAAGGAAGGAGAGAGATCTCTACATTTGCTTTGAGAGGCCAGACCTGGTGGGACAGTTTTTCCATAGCTGAGATGGAAGCCCACAGGGTTGAGGTGAAGAGGGGATAGAGATTCTCTTTGAATTGCTGGAGCTGGCGGACCAGGATATACACAATTGGTGCCTCAGTGTTTGCCCAGTCCTTTAACACCAGGGTGCTGGTGTACACATCAATGTGCTCCATACAAGCTTTCACCTGCACTGGATTTCATCCAAATCCTTGGAGTCCTGATTATTCTCCAGGTCACTGTAGACCACCTCCACCCCTGCTAATTCCCAGTAAAGTGTGTAAATGTACTTAGTAAAACTGGTACCTTAGAAATGCTCTACTGGAGTTTTGTACAAACCACATAATGATATTTTTATATAGTAGATTCATTTTAGCTGTTATTGTAATTTTTAAAGATCTTGAATTTCTTGTTCATATGCATTTTTCCATCTTTTTAAGCTAAACTAGCTTCCTAGTATCATCTAATTAAAATCAATTACAGCTTCTAGGATTTTGGTGCCTATTGGTATCTTTTGTTCTAGTAGTTATACCATGAAAAGACAAAAGATGGTCAGGTTTGAGTCATTAAACAGTATCTGCATAATTTATGCCTTCATTATAACATTTATTGAATTTTTTAAATGTCATGGTTGATTACTAAGTGCCAAATGGAAATAGTTCCTAATGTCACTTGATTTCAAATAGAGAATTATATTTAAACCTCAAATACTTTTCAAAACACAATTAATACTGATAGTTGTTACTAAAGTAAGATTTGTGGAAATATTAGGCAACAGTTGGAGATTTTAATTTTGACACACAGATGTCTATTAGTAAGATCCTCTGTAGAACTCATTTATTTCACTAAAGAGTTCTTCAAAGTTCTTCAGTCCTTTTTTTCTTTCCCAACTCCTTTCACCAACTGTGTGATTTATCTGTTCAGCTCATAAACAGACATTAATTTCACACTTTGACTGAAATTGATTTGACATACGAACACCTCCACCTGTTACAAAGTCAGCATATCCTCCAGAGCAACCTTTTTAAATTGCTCTCCTGTTTCATTGACAATTTAGATTAAAGGTGGTTATTGTTACTCAGATGAAATATTTCAGATGAAATATTTATGTTGTTATGAAATTTGAGAAAACAATAGTTCCTAATGTAAAGCATTATCAAGAACAAATTTTAGATTTTGTGCATTTAATCTCTCATGATATATTTGAGAACATATAAAAACATAATCCATTCAGACTCTTTATTATATGTGAGAATTGCTTAATTAGGTTACTGAAAAGCTGCAACGATATCCTAATATTGTGTGTGCTTGTATGCTCTCTTTTGCATCTATACACTTCTGAAAACTCATTTTTATTCCAATCATGAAGAACCAATGACATTTACTAGAGAATGGATCTTCTAAAATAAGTTTGTGCAGTTAACTTCCACAGACAAGAAATATTCAGAGGGAGGCTTTTTTTCACCAAAGACATCCAACACTGTTGAATCCCCATCATGACTCCACCCATCCTTTCTTTTTCTTCTGGGTGTGAAGGTGGAAAACCAAGATGATGAATGGAATTTAAAGATTGAGAAGTCCAGTCTGTCTATTCAAAGTCAAATAGACAGTTAATGCTCATGAAGACTCTCTAACATACTTGTGTGAAATTTCAGGGGTTTGATTGCTCTCACTGAAAAGACCACATGAATTTTATTTTCTTGGTTTTTTTCTTTCTTATATGTAGAATATCCCTTCCAAATATTTACATGTACAAGTAGGTATGCACTGGTTTGGTATGTTTATATGAAATAGCTTCCAGACTGAGTTCTAAGGTGTGAGTCTTCCTTTATTTGTCTGCAGGGTACTTTTGTGTTGGCTTATGTTCCTCAGAAAGTGTATTAAATTAGGAAGGAAAAAGCCTTGTTGTTAAAGCCTTGGTCATGTCAGCACATTTGGAAAGAGAAAGAAAGTGTGTCTTCCTTAATCACACACCAGAACTCTCAGGTGGCCAAGGGGACCGAGCCAATAAGGAAAGAGGCACGGCAAAAAAATTGTAATCATACAAGATTACAATTGTTATGTGTAGATAAGAATAACAGGAACTTCTCTGCAGATGGAAAGGGTGCACATACCATAAAGTCTCAAAGATGATCCAAGTGACAAACTTTGAGATCTTGAGGAAATTGTGCATGCCCCTAAAACACTAAAAGCTGCTGGACTGAGACCAACACTGGAGTGCAGGATTTGTCCTGCAAGGGCAGAGTATAGGAGTGTAGAGCCTAAAGATGT
>VXAY01004626.1:48632-71857 GCA_013399855.1 Oxyruncus cristatus
TTTTTCCTTCAGAAGGATATTTGTTGAACAATACTTCCTCCTTCTTGGTCCTTTATTGAAATATAATTAAGTAAAATTAAATTATTTAGATGTCCGTACTGCACACACATTACATTTGATTGCAGTGTAATCACCTTTCCCATTCCAAATACTACTACCAAGGTATCTTTATCCCTCTTTAGCCTTATCCATGGATAGTATTTTTTAGTTTTGTTTTGTTTTTTGTAAGAGTATGAGAAAAAGCAGTACTTATGTGGAAACTTATGCATAAGAAGACATGCACCCCTATAATATATGTCACAGGCTACAGCATATTGAAAATACACTGACAATATCATTTACCTAGTTTGCTGTAATATTTTTGCAACAGATTGTTAGGATTGGGCTCGAATAATATATATTAAGCTAATTGAAGCTACTCTATTGTCTAACAATAATTCTTTATTCACATTTATGCTTTGAAATACTATAATTATCTAATTTCAATCCATTTAATGTGTGCTAAATTAATTTTCTGTCATGCCAGTTCTTAATTAACATGCCATGTGTCACCAATTTAAATTTCTGAAAGAAGTCCAAATATATTGTGTCAACTGAGTTTATAATCTGAAAATCATATTGTTTGTATGACATGGCAGATTTTCCATAAAACAATGTTAATTGGTAGTAATTAGGGTTTTGTCTTTTAACCTTTTTGAAATAGACTCTTGTGTTGGCTGTTCCATTACTTTACTTAGGATCAGTGTTGGCTTTACAATCCTATTGCACAGGATTTGCTTGTACTTTAAAAATGTTGATAGCTCATTCATTTTCTTTTCTAGAAAACTACCATGCTTTTTTTGTCAGGACTCAGGATAATTTTAGGTAAAGATGTTCGAGGATATTCTATTGTAAAGGAAGATAAAGTATATCATTTTCCCAGTTTGAGGGGACAAATTACATACAGAAGTATTTGTGTAATTCCTTGGGTCCTCTTTTCCCCAGTTTTTGAGACGGGTATTACATGTGACCTTGCCCAGTCATCCGGGACTGCCCTTATTCTCCAGAAGCTCTTGTAGATAATTGTTAATAGTTCATCGACTGCTTCAGTTTAAGGACTTTAATGTGAACTTAATTAGGCCCTGTTCCCTTAAATGTGTCTACATCTTCTAAATGGTCCTTAAACTGTTCTCTTCCTATCCTGCCCTTCACCTAATTTTATTTAAACTTATGTTATCTAGGTAGGATTTTTTTTTTTCTAGAAAAGTGAAAGTGTTCTTCATTGTCCTTTTCTGCTAGCTATTTTTCTTCCTCTTTATTTTAATTGCAACAATTTAATTTTACAAGTTCTGTTATTGACTTTTGCCTTATTCCATGGTTTATCTTTTCCCGATATTCATCCTTATGATATTCTGATCATTTCTGAGGCAGCTGCACCTAATTTTTCCTGTACTTCCTATTTTCTGTGATAACAGGCTAACTCACTTTCCACAAGATAACTTTGTACTAACTTTTGTTCAAGGCACTGCTCAGCCTTTGGTACAGACAGGCTCTACTCTAGTGAAGCAAGATGAACACTGCAATGTGAACAGTATCCTGTTCCTTATCACAAAACATTAGGATAAAAATCTACAGTGAGACCAAAAGCCAATAGCATACTGATATCTGACAAAAATAGATTTTTAAGGAGGAAATGGTGAATTACACAGTGATAAATCAGAAGATAGACATAATCTTTCTCTGTTTCCAGTGATACATGCCTCAAGTACTTCTTCTTTGTCTCTCAATGAGATTTGCTTCCATGTATTTGTCCAATCATTTTTTGAACACATATATTTCACCTCCCAAAAAAAAGATTTGGAGTCTATTTAATTAATTTTCAGTTCCTCAGTAACTCTGATTTTTTTGTTTTCCTCCCTTAGTTCTAATGTTTCCTTCTTTAAAATGGAGGAGCAGAACTAGATAGAAAATTTAACATGCACATGAAACAGGTTTTTGTGTGATTCAGAATACTATTATCTGTTTTGTTCCCTGTTCTTTGCCAGCAATTCTTAACATTTTCAGTAACTTACAGTTTCATAGAATTACCTTTAGTATGCCAGAGTTCCTGTTCCCAAGTCCTCACTGTCAAGTCAGAACGTATCATTGTGCCTACAAACTCATAATGTTTTTTTTCCAGATTTATTTTTCTACTTATTGATTATGAATTTCACCTGCTACATCATTATTGGTCAGTAGGTATCATATATTTTTCTTCAACAGATAACCAAAAGCTTCTTCCTTATTCCTGTTCAGATTTGATCTGCATTTACCCTGGACATGTAAAATTGATTGTAAACAACCGACATTTTATTTTTCTGCATTCTGTAATAACATATTTAAGTAGGCAGTAAATATTATACTTAAAGAATATACTTGCTGTAAAGGTCTGATTTGTTTTCTGCTTTAATTGTTTTGCTGCTTTCAGGGATTTTTTTATTATAAGATTCGATAAAATATGGTATTATCAGCCAGCCACCCCTATGCTTTGATAGTGGACTGTTAGCTTAAATGGACTTCCTATTAAAGTTTTTCATGTTGTTTTTTCCATCTATCTGATTCTAAAGTCATGTTTGTTTTTAATATCGATACAAAATGCAATAAGGTAGAAGCAGCAAAAATTAATCTACTGGATATGATCTGTAGTGTTTTCGATAACAGCAAGGACAAAACATTTCAGAGAAAATGTGAGAATCTCTTAGAATGCTGCTGGGAACTATATGATCTGTGAAGGAGGCCTTCTCTTTTTATAGTTGGAGACTGATAATAAATTGCACTGTAAAATTTCTTTGAAGAAATTTACTGGAATAATGGTAAAATTGTGATCATCTATAAAATTATCTTGTAAGGCCACCCTCTTTTTAGCTGTAGGCGAACCTCATTTTAGCTTTAATAGCCACTTTTACAGTCCAATTATGTGCTATCTGAAATATTTTTTTCTATTAGTTTTGATTTATCATTTTCTCTTTCAGTAGTTGTTCCTATTGCAGGAATCATGCATATAATATCACGCCTTTACTTATGTCCTTTTCTGCAATCCTGAGCATCTCTCTATCCCTTCTCTTTGTATTAAATATTTTCTTTATATAAGGATTTCTTAGTGTTTTTAAATTAGATTCCACTGCATCAGGTATTATGACTGTTAATGCAGGGAGGTATGAGCAATGAGAGGAAATAAAATAGATTATCAGTTTTCTTGTATTTGAAACATGAATTTCTTTAACCTCTCATTTAAGAGTGTACATGTTTTGTTTGGTTTTTTTTTCTGGGTAAATGTATGCCTGTGCCAGTTCACAGCTTCCCTTAACCTATCTTGACTATAGCTGAAATGATCACTATGAAATGTTGTCAAATTAATGTGTTTAGTTTTTAGAGATATTGACTTCAACTTTCTGGTTGACCTTGAAGTACTGATGTTTATGTATCTCCTATTAAAAGCAATGGATTTTTGCATAACCCACATGTGTTTAAAACACTCATTTAATCTATATTAATAATGTGAGGTTATTTATATTCTTCTGGTAGAAGTTATATCCAGATTCAGATTTAGTGATTAGATGATTCACTAATCATCTAAGCTAGAATATCGGATAGTGTGAATGAAAATACAGCAACACTAAGAATTTAATTTTAACTGTGTATTTACAATCTAGTAACAAGGGGGGAAAAGGTAAATTATTACCATTAATAATATATTCAGGAGTGCAAAATCTTATAACCTATGAGTTATTTTATTATACACTTTGGATATCTGAGTCAAAGTATTGCAAATCCTTTTCATCAAAAAATACTTGAATTGCAATGTGATACCTTTCAAATAGTGGTTATAATACTTATTTAGATGCTTAATATCACTTTAGAATCGCCATATTTCTTCATTTAAAAGCAAACACAGCAACAGAAGTGTCTTTGATTAAATTCAGAGAGATCAGATCTCACAGTGAGAAATCTAATCTTTTTATTCTTCTAACATTAAAGAAAGAATATTCCCTGAAACTGAGTAAATATTTCTAGTTTACAAACAAGATGAAAAGTCTGTTTCCCCAGGCTACTGAAGGAGAGTACATGAAAGGCAAAAACAATTGCATAAGATCAATGTTAATATTTTGGTAACCAGAGGACGCTGATATTTAAATTTAAGCTTGAGAGTTTATGTGCCAACATCATGAAGTGCACACAGATCTAAAAACTCAGATCAAAAGAAGTTCAACATCGAACGAGTACACAGAATAATCCTAAAAAAACAGTGCTTTAATTGCCATACCAAAATTGGTTAGTGTAGACTTTATTTTCATGTTAGTCATTTTAAGAACTTTTTCTATCCCATAAGGATTTTCTAAAAGCTCAACATAACTTCGACTGAATTGGTCTGAAGATGTTCTCTTTGTAATTTATGAAACAGAAAATTGGTACATGTCTTTAAACAATATGCACAGTGAATCTCATCTACATTTAGACATTTAAAAAATTTGTTCACTGACCAAATCAGTGCAAGTTGAAGTAAATGAAGTAAAAAAAATTACCAGAAATGAAGTAAAATCTATGTTAAATCCCAGAGGACAGTAAATTGTTGGGAATCATTACGTGTTATCTATTACACAGATACTCTATATCTACTTATAAACAAATAGTACTCTTAATGTATAAATGCAAAACCCTGAATTTGGCTTTCTTTGTCTTCGCTAAGTTTTGGGGTGTTAATGTATGGAATGGAAATGAAGCTTTTGACTAAAGAGAGTCACAGAATCACTTAAGATCATTGAGTACAACCAGTACAACCTGAAGGGAGCATAGGACTTTTCACAACAGCATTTCGTGATAGGACAAGAGAGAATGGCTTTAAACTAAATGAGAGTAGTTTTAGATATTAGGAAGAAATTCTTTACTGTGAAGCTGGTAAGGCACTGAAATAGGTTGTCCAGAGAAGCTGATACCCCATCCCTGGGAGTGTTCAAGGCCAGGTAGGATGGAGCTCTGAGGAACCAGGTCTATGGAAAGTGCTCCTGTCCATGACAAAGGGGTTAGAAATAGATGATTTTTAAGGTCCCTTCAAACCCAAATCATTCTATGACTCTATGATGCTTCTATGAATTTAAATGAGTGATTTTTGTTAGGCTAAATAATTTTTGACTAGAGTACATTTCTCTTAGGGATATATAGTCTTCGGTTTAAGGTTTGCGATGATGTAGATTTTTAGACCTGGATAGAATTTTTCAAGCTTTTTATTGTCAAAATGCAAATAAGACATCCTCAGAAGTGTTTCATAAATCTGTGATGTTTTCTGAATCATTTTTATGTTGAATAAATGAGCACAAACCCTGAATGTTTAAATAAGTTAATATATATAATTTTAGCATTTTTATGAGTTATTTGGCTTTTTAATGTAAAATAATTCGATTCAAAAATTGCTTCTAATGATTTTTAAGAGGGAACCTGAAATTTCTCATTAAACTGTTTTTTATGGACAGACTTATTAAATCTTTATTTTTTCAAAGGATAAAAATATTTTTAATGTGTTTGATCTGAAATTAGACTTCATTTTTTAATTGCTTGTTTGTGCTTCCAAATAAGATATTTACAAATCCAAATTATATATCCCCACCAGTAAAAGTGGGCATTCTTGGATGAAGGGTTATATATTAAGAATAATGAAGTATTTGCTTAGTCTCCAAGGTTTATACTGCATTCTTGCCTTCCTCATTAAGAACTTGTATCTAACTAAAGACATACTGTAGTAGTTTCCTGCAAAAAAAAGAATTTTGAACCCACCAGAAAGCTTAATTCATGGTAATTTCTGTTGAAACATTTTGGTTCACTGATCCATACCCCTCTCCTATGGCTTGGTGAATATCCTGAGGGTTAGAAAGTATCCCGATCTGTCTCCTACTTCAGTAAATTCATTCCTTATAGATATTTTGTTACTTCCTCTGTAGACTGTGGGAAAAAAACAGTTGAGGGATAAATCTTCAGCTTTCTGGTAAGACAAAGTATTTAAATAAAATAATAAGGGGTGCATCAAGCACAGCATCGGCATCCAGTGGAGGGCGATGATTGTGCCACTCTTCTCTGCACTAGTGTGGCCTCACCTTGACTCCTGTATGTAGCTTTGCAATAAATATAAAAGGGATATAAATCCTATTGGAGACTGCGCAAAGGAGGGCCACAAACATGGTGAAGGATCTAGAGGGGAAGCCGTATGAGATTTTTTTTGATGTGGAGAAGCAGAGATGGAGAGGAGACCTCATTGCAGTCTACAACATCTTTGTGAGGGAAAGAGGAGGGGTAGGCACTGATCTCTCTTCTCAGTGGTGACCGGTGACAGAACCTGAGGGCATGGCCTAAAGCCAGTCAGGGGAGGTTTAGGTTGGATATTCACCCAGAGGGTGTTTGGGCACTGGAACAGGCTCCCCAGGGAAGTGGTCACAGCACCAAGCCTGACAGAGTTCAAGTGTTTGGACAATGCTCTCAGGCACGTGGTGTGATTGTGAGTCTTAGGGCTGTCATGTTCAGGACCAGAAGATGGGCTTGATGATCCTTATGGATTCTTTTCAATTCAGGATATTCTACAATTCCATGATTCTAAAAAAAAACTGATTCAGCAACTGCTTTGAATTCATAGATGGAGTAGTGATTTCTAATTTTCTTTTCAAAGTTTGAGTTAAAGATTACCAAGAAAACAATTTAGACCTCTTTTTATCCTGATGATTAACCTGTTATGTTTTGAAAGATGTGCCATACCTTTCTAAACATGCTTGTCAACAACCTGTTCATGACTGCTTTAAGGGTATAAACATAGTGGATTGACTTCACATATCATAACGCTGTCATCCTGTATCTTAAAATTCCTATTTGAGTTGGTTTGTCAAGATATACAATTCTAACAGGACTTATCACTGGTAGATTAAGTAATATTTGACAGCAGACATTTTGAGTGATGTTAAATTATATTAATATTTAATACTATTCTGTGAGTGGAATTTTCTTGTTATCTTGAATTGTTCAGATCTTGTACCTTGGAATTCATTGTGAAATATTTAAATAACAAGAACTTTATTTTCATTTGAATCAGATTTACATCATTTCATTACATATGTAGCAACACAGTTTATAACACCAGAAGTGCTTTGTTGTTCCTTTTTCTGCTCAAAGGCAAATTAATTTTAAAAAAATTTGCTTTAAATTTAATGGCAAAGAAATGGAGCCTTCATTTTCTGATGGGCAACCATGTGTATTGTATTTTGTAAGATGATGCTATCACAGGCAATTGATATTTACATTTCCTTTCCTAATATTCATGTTATTCATAAATTTCATAACACTTGATTTTTTTATAGGTTTATCTTGTTTATGTAGATTCAAGATCTACAAATTAAGTAATTTAAGTAGCAGATCTAGAGAAATCTATGAAGTATAATCCAAAATGTTACTTTATTTTCAGCATAGCTGAATGCAACTGGGAAAAATGTGCATCTAATTTGAAGTATGAGACTAAGAAATAATTCCTCAGTTCTATTTTTATTGTATTTTAAAATATATTTTAATGTATTTTTATTTTAAAAATATATTTTAAAATATGTTTAAACAGAAATTCATTGACTCTATCAGTAAATTATATACTTTTAATCATATTGTTAATCACCTTTGCAGATGTGAGAGTCAAGGGATTTTTTTAGCACTAGTACTTCATTACCAGAAAAATGATCTACCCACAGTATGTCTCCATGATTAGAATGGAGACTATGGCTTTATAATTTTATGTTCAAATATGCTGCAGTTCAGTGCAGTCATGCAGTTAAATGTGAGTATCTTGTTACCTACAGCAACGCAGCGATGCAGGCATGGAAACTATTAGCTTGTGAAAAGACTTGAGATCCTAAGTCATTTTTGAGGCAGATGCTTCTAGAGGTAGCATTCACCTTTATTTCACTTTCAGCTGTAAATATAGGTTTAAGACATGATGCCAAATATTTTAAAAGCACTTCTGATACTGATATATAAATTGCTTGCAAATATATTTATTTACCTTATTATTGCATTTGAATTTCTTGATATTCAGAAATTGAGAAAGGAGGTTGTGGAGACCCTGGAATTCCATCATATGGAAAGAGGACTGGCAGCAGTTTTCTGCATGGAGACACACTTACCTTTGAATGTCAAGCAGCTTTTGAACTGGTGGGAGAGAGAACAATTACGTGTCAACAAAATAACCAGTGGTCTGGCAACAAACCCAGCTGTGTTTGTAAGAATTATACTTTTTTCTGTGTTATTTTCCTGACCTTAGCCTCTTGCTTTTTTTTAGCATTTGTGGCTGAACAGGAAGATATTTCAAAATACCTTGAAGAATTTTTCATTCACACTTTATTTTTCAGTTGGCTCAGTAGCTCATTTATGGGGAACATCATGTAGGACTGTTTTTAGAACATTCTTTCCCCTCAATTTATATTTAATTGAACCACTTAACACTCCTAATGTAAATGTGTGTTGAATTAGACTCTAAATGAGCAATTGCTAATAGCGTATAAGTCCAAAAGGACTCTGTGGCACATACATATTTCATTCCATCAGTGCAAAGCACCCTGTAGATCCACGTAAGAAAAGATTGGGGGTTTTTTTGTTGATATACTAAGAAAACATGAAAATTAATATAAGGTATTTAGGAATATTCAATGTAGAAAAAGGTTAGGTAAGATCATTAGTTTGTGAATTTTGTGATAAAACATAGAATATATTTGTCATTAAACTTGTAAATGGATTCAAATAGAGAGGGCTGTTGGTTTGGTTTTGGGGGTGGGGGGTTGTGTTCTTTTGTTTTGTTTTGTTTTTTACTTTTCTTTTTTCTTCTGTGGTAAATAGAGAAAATCTTTCTAGTACAAGTATATTACCCTCTTCAGTTCTCCACTTAAATTTTCTTATAAAGAGTCTTACAATTCAGTACTGGATTTAACAACCTTAATGAAGTGTACAGTTCTATTTGGACACGTATGTATTTTGAAGATGTGTTGGTACCGGACTTAAGCTGAGCAGACTTGTTCTGGACTGGAATAATTCTCTGTGTACCTTGAAATGCTGAAATGTGTCTAAGCGTGTAAAGCTTGGGCACAGAGTGCAGCTGCAATTCCCTTTTAAGAGAGCAGTTGTTTTTCTTCATGGTGCTGTAACTGCATTGGATTGATGTATCAGTTTCTGTTGACGTTGGTGTGGAATATTTTACTGTGCTCCAGTGTTAGATGTGCACATGCCCTACGAAAGAACACAGAATCTATAACATCTGTTTATATAAACTGAGTTCAGTTTGACACATCTGAAGAGCTGAGTAATGGTTATCCTTTGTGTTTATTAATATGCAGTGAGTGTTCCTCTCTTTAGATATACTGGGCTTCTGACTAAAGCACCAGTCACAAGCTCATGACTCTGAAATCAGTTAGGAAATGTCTAGATGAATACAGGCCCAAAAGAGTAAAAAAGGAGGATAGCTATGGATAACTTTTGGGTTTCCTCTGTGCTATCAAAGGGAAAATATGGTAAAACAAGTTTATACTGTATACTCTTAAAAGATCAAAATTCACATTCTGAATTTCTGCTATTATTTGTATCAGCATGGACTTTGTATACTACAGACAAAATTGGCCCTTGTGCTTGATTTTTTTGATTGTTAAGTACACTTTAATGCATATTCCCTTTGAAAAAAAAAAATCAATTTGGAGGTCACATTTTCATTTTGGAACAGACCTGCCAATTTTTCAAAATTCTAATACGTCAGATATTACTTTTCTTTCTTTGTCATTTGCTACATGTGAATTTCTTGCAGGCCCTACTGCAGTCACTTAGAATCACTTTGTGAAATAAAGTCATGTTATATTGGAGCAATATTCTTACTCTGTTGAACATTTCCAGCTTACATGTGTAGTGGTTTTGACATTCATTTCTGACATTCAGGCTGCAAAAGCATCCTTTTTCACAAGAATAAACATAATATAAAAAGAAGGATTTATAATGTTTGTGGATAGTATTTTGAGAATATTATTGTTCTTTCCTTTAGTCTCATGTTTCTTCAACTTCACCACACCATCTGGAATTATTCTTTCTCCAAATTATCCTGAGGAATATGGGAACAATATGAACTGTGTTTGGTTAATTATCTCAGAGCCAGGAAGCAGAATCCATCTGATTTTCAATGACTTTGACGTAGAACCTCAATTTGACTACCTTACAGTCAAAGATGATGGGATTTCAGATTTACCACCTCTTGGCACGTTTTCTGGCAATGAGGTCCCTTCTCAATTGGCTAGTAGTGGGCACATAGTAAGACTTGAATTTCAGTCGGATCATTCTACCACTGGAAGAGGATTTAATATCACTTACACAAGTAAGAATTTCTGCTTTTCTTTTATGCTATTTCTTATGTCATCTTTCTTCATAATAAAGAAAAAAACCCCATAGTTATAACATGGAAGTAAATTGTGATGCTTGTATAATTGCACTCTTTTCAGCTGTCATCCCGGTATTCATTAGCTTATCTGAATTCTTACAATTCATTTATTTCAACTGTGATAGTGTAGAAGAATTCCCTTCATTATTGAAGGGCCTTTTTGGTTGCCACTACATAAATGCAGAGCAAATAACTAAAGTTCCGATCATTCAGATCTAAGCAGATCTATGTGAATGTCATTGGATTTAAAGCTGAATCTTTACTGAGAAATTTTCCATACTTTGAATTTTATACTACCATGTAATATGTGTTACATATTACTGTATTACAATTGAAATATTAATCTCCCCTCAAAAGAAAAAAAAAAAAGAAGCAATTTAAAGGGAAGGTTGTTATTATTATTATTATTACTATTATTGTTGTTATTATTACTAGTATTATTACTATGTTTTTATCAGCCTTTGGTCAGAATGAGTGCCATGATCCAGGCATTCCCATAAATGGGAGGCGCTTTGGAGACAGATTCCTTCTGGGAAGTTCTGTTTCCTTTCACTGTGATGATGGCTTTGTGAAGACTCAAGGTTCTGAATCCATAACCTGTATTATGCAAGATGGAAATGTAGTATGGAGCTCCACTGTACCACGTTGTGAAGGTAAGGGCACAATCTTTACTTTGCACCTACAGTTTAAGTAATGACACTGTTTAAATTTAGCTTACTTTTTACATTTTGCACATAAATAAGACTGCTTTAACTGAAGTTATCTGCTCATCTCATTTTAACACTCTTCCAGTCAAACAAGAGTGCAATAATAGAAACAAGGTAGCTTGCTTCTGTATTCTTGGAATAAATTAACATTCTAAAAATCTGGTTGGTATTGTTTCCAAGTTCTGATTGTCATCATCATTACTCAGTCATAACTGCTATAACAGTTTTGGCTGTAGCATACATATTATTTTCTACCACATAGAAAGTGAAGTAAAACTTCTATTTAAAAGTCCTTTTTAAAAGTTTACCTCTTTAATTTTCTCAAAATGAAAGTATACCTAAATTTCTCTGTGTAACATTATAACTTGCAGTACATCTGTTCCTGAGAAATATAGTGAAAACCGGAGCTATGTTTAATATTCATTATAGTACCCAAAATTTTCAAATTTATTTACTTGTTCTTTCCTAGATGAATAAACAGATCAATATGGTCTGTACTTGTGTTCAAATCTCTCTTTAGAATGAAATAGTGAGAAAAAAAAAGTATGCTGATTCCTTGATGCTTAACAGTGATGGGTCTGTTGATGGCAGATGAGTGCATTTAATAAAAGACTAGAGTATGTTTTCTAAAAGTAATGTTTAAAAGTGTATACCTTTTATTAAACAATAGATATGTAGACAGGCACCAAATTAAAAGATATTTTTTGGAAAAACTAATCCAAACCTTCTAAGTGGTGTAAATATCATACCTCCATTAATTTCAGTGTCATTGCAATAACTTAAGAGTCTGGATCATGTTATTTTCATTTTTTTGGTATTTGGACATTTTGAGAACTCAGATGCCATAAGACTGTGCATTTCAAAGAAAATTTAGAAGTATTGAAAAAAACTCCTGTTAGCAGTCTGCTGGAATTAGTATATGTGAACCTGGATGTTGTCCTAGCAGGATTTCTAATCCTGATTAAAGAATGTTACACGGTGGAGTAGACAGGGGTTTTTTTATTCCTAGAGCGAACCCAGCCCACTCCAAATCAGGGAGTAGCATGTTGTTTTTCATCAAAAGATGTTTTCTCATTTTGAAACTCTATACACAATTGTTAAAGTATTCAATGTAATCTTTGGAATACATGAAATAAGTGATCTACATGAAGTGTTATAGTCAGGTGAGGATGAACAGTCTTCTAACTTTTCTTGTTTATGATATGACAGAATTTAATCTAAAAAGCATCATGAAATAATTTTTTTCTTCATTCACTCTATACATGTAAAGTAAATGACATTTTCCTGTCATTTCATTTTGCTTCAGAGACAATTTAGTGTGTGTTTTCCATGAGTTGTGGTTTCTTTCATTTTCCACTGCAAAAATTTCCTATAGACCAGTCCAAGTCTTCAGTGAAATCAAATAACCTCTCTGATTAACTTGTTTTTTTGTTTTTGTTTGTTAAAAGCATTGAATCAAAAGTAGGTATATTAATTTACTACTCAAAAATTCATGTTATTATCCGTTTCTATATGGCATAAAAGGTTTGCTTGTCGCTACTTGGAGAAACAGAAGTGGCAAGATTTCCTGCACTGAAATACGGAAATTTCTGATAATGATATCACAGATTACTTGAGGACAATACAAAAGATACTAAGATAAATTTACCTGGCCTTACAAGTATTCCTGTGTTAGACTGCTCCATAGTCTTTGGTAAAACATAACATCCCAAAGCGCTGTGCTGTGACAGCTTAATTTTTTAAGGGACTTGTGTTTTCCAAAATCTGTTCTGTCATTTCTGCTGTCGTTTAATCTTGCTCCAAAGTCCTTTGATTCTGCTTTGAAAAATGCTCCCTCTCTAGCCCTGTTATTTTCATAGACTTCTTGCAAAACTTTTTTTTAATTTTTTTTATGGTGGAGGATCAAGTTGGAGAACATTTACGCAAATTTGACATACAGGAATGGGCTTGATGGGATCCACCCAAGAATTCTGAAGAAGACATCCAATGAAATCACAAGGCCACTCAATATCTTGGGAAGCTGACTTATCTCAGGGAGATTCCTGAAGACTGGGAGAAAGCAAATTCCAATCTTCAAGAAATGAAAGAAGGAGTATCTGAATAACTACAGTTCTCATCTATATCACTGGGAAAGATGATGCAGCAATATTACTTGAAACCATTTCCAAACAGTGAAGCAAAAGATGGTGACTGGGAGCAGTCAACATGGATTTATGAAGAGGAAATCATGCCTGATCAACCTGATAGCCTAATGGGAGAGGGAAGAGTAATGAATATTTTTTTATCTCAGTTTTAGTAAGGTGTTTGACACGGTGTCATGCAAGATTCCTGATTACAAATTGATGGAGTGTGGACTTGAGAAGTGAACAGTGAAGTGGATGAAACACTGACTGAACTGTTGGCCTCATAGGATTGTGGTCAGTGGCACGAAGTCTAAATGGAGGCTAATTCATAATGGTGTAGCCCAGGGGTCAATCGCATGCCCAATACTCTTTAAAATCTTCAGTAATGAACTGAATGCTGTGGCAGAGTGTACTTCTGAGCAAGTCTACAGGTGATGTAAAACAGGGGGGAGTGGCTTGTACTCCATATGTTTGTGCTGCTGTTCAGAGGAACCTTGACAGAGAGGCAGGAGACCTGGACTGAGAAGAAATGACAGGTCCTTTCCACATTTTCAGCATTGGTAAGGCTATGTCAGGAGTGCTGTGTGAAGTCCTGGGGTCCACAGTACCCAAAATCACGGACATGCTGCAGTGAGTCCAGTGAAGAGTCATGAAGATGATTAAAAACTTGGAGCATCTGTCATACAAGAAGAGGTTGAGAGAACTGGGCTTGTCTCAACTGGAGAAGAAAAGGCTCAGGACTTTTGCGATATGTACCAATATCTGATGGGATGGTGTAAAGAAGGTGGCACTAGACTCTTCTCAGTGGTGTACAGTGACAGGACAAGAGGCAGTGAACACAAACTGAAATATAAAAAGTTCTGTCTAAACACAAGAAAAACTTGCACTGTGAGAGTAATCGAACACTGAAACAGGTTGCCCAGAGAGCTCAGAGATCATGCCTTTGGAGGGAGGGCATGATCTTGACCGGACATGGTCCTGTGCAATCTGCTACATCAAGCAGGAAATGAACTAGAGAGTTTCCAGACACCCCTTCCAACTTAAACCATTCTATGATCCAATGGAATATTTATACCAATCAATTCCACTGAGCTCAATGATTATTCAAAAAGGTGGAACAGTACAGTGATAATAATTACTTGGAACAATTTGTCTGATATTTCCACATAAATGTGGAATCATACTGGATCTAAAAAATTATGAGGCATTATTTCTTGAATGATATAATGTGCTTTGTAACAGAAGAAAGGCTGGCATAATCGAGTGCCATCCTCTGTGCATTAAGATATGTATAGAGCAATAAGCTATGATAAGATAGATTGCAGGGCTTATGATTCTGAAGAAAACAAAGTACCCAAAATGTAGTGTAGAAAATTTAGTTGTGTTAGACTATTAAAGCTAACTACAGTAAACTTATTTTTCCTATGCTTTTTAATTCAATTTTTGTGGGTTCTTTGAATATGTAATATTATATTAGAAATACTGTGTATGATACAAGAATACATGCTTTTTTTTTGCTCTTTCAGCACCATGTGGTGGACATTTGACAGCATCAAGTGGTGTTATCTTACCACCAGGGTGGCCAGGATATTACAAGGACTCACTTAATTGTGAATGGGTTATTGAAGCAAGACCAGGACATTCCATTAAGATCACTTTTGACAGGTGAGAGTCATAAAGTCAACCAAGAACTAAGGTATGAGAATAAATATTTGCTTTAACATTGAAGAAGAAAACATAAAGGAAACCACAAAAAGGAATTTCAATGCAACACTCATTATTCTTCAAGTAGGAAATTAAAGTTTTCTATTGTATTTATGTTGTCTTTATTTACAACACTGGAGACGCTGGAGAACACCATGGAAGGAGCTTTGGGGAATTATATTAATGGTAAGTCAAAAGTGTGCCCTGGAAGCCAAAAAAGGGTTCTGGGTTGTATCAAGCACAGCACACAAATGGTCAAGGTAGGTGATTGTCTGATCCTACTCTGCTCTGCTGTGGCATCACCTCAAGTACTGTGTGCAGTTTTGGGTGCCTAACTATAAGAAGGACATCAAACAATTAGAGTGTGTGCAGAGGAGAACGACCAAGATGGTGAGAATTTTTGAAGGCAAGACTTAAGAAGAGTGGCTGAGGTCACTTGGTTTGTTCACCTTGGAGAAAGCTGAGGGATGACCTCATGATGGTCTGTAACTTGGTCAGGGGGGCAGTGGAGTGGGAGGTATTGATCAGCAATCATCTCTGTTGACCAGCAATAGGACAAGAGGAAATGGAATGAAGCTGTGTCAGGGAAAGTTCAGATTGCACATTAAGAAAAGGTCCTTTACTGAGAGGATGCTTGGTCACTGGAATAGGCTCCCAAGGAAAATGGTCATGGCACTGAGCCTGTCAGAGTTCAGTGAGTGTCTGGAACACACTCTTAGTCATATGGTTTAGATTTAGGTAGTCCTGTGAGAAGCAGGGAGTTGGACTTGGTGATCCTTACGGTCTCTTCCAACTTGAGATACTGTTAAGATTCTGTGGTTCTAGTTTAGTGTATATTAACATACTAATATACAAATACTCAGGAAAGGCAGACAGGTGACATTATAGTGGGAGTCTGCTACAGGCCACTCAACAAGGAAGTCCAAACAGGTAAGACTCTCTTTAGAGAGGTATGAGCAGACTCTCATCCACAAGCCCTGGTTCTCACAGGGTCTTCAACCAACACAGTACCTGTTGGAGGGACAGCACAGGAGGACATAAGCAATCCAGGAGGTTCCTGGATGCATTGATAACTTCCTTTGTTAAGTGAATAAGAAACCAATGAGGAGAGGTGGTATGCTGTACCTCAAGGGCAACCTTGGCCACAGTGACCATCAAATGGTAGAGCTCAAGATCCATAGGGCAGTGAGGAGAGTGCCAAGGAAGCTCACTACCCTGGACTTCAGGACAGCAGACTTTGGCCTCTTCAGGAATCTACCTGGTAGACTACCATGGGATAAAGCAATGGAGGGAAGAAGGGCAAAAGAAAGATGATTAATATTCAAAGACCATATGCTCCAGGCTCAGGAGCGATGCATCCCAACAAGGAGGAAGTCAGGTAAAAATGCCAGGAGATCTGTGTAGGTGAAAAAGGAGCTCCTGGACAAACCCAATAAAAAAATGAAGCTAGGGAGGGTGAAAGGAGGGAATTAATAGCAGCCTAGGATTAATAGAGTAATGGTCTGAGCACCCAGGGATCAAATTAGGAAAGCTAAAGCCATGATAGAATTCAGTCAATCCAAGAACATCAAGGGCAATAAGAAAAACTTCTATAGGTACTTTGATGGTAAAAGGAAAACTAGGGAAAATGTGAGCCCTCTCCAGAAGGAAATGGAACAGCAGATTACCCAGAATATAGAGAAGTCTGAGGCAGTCAATGACTTTTTTGCCTCAGTCTTCACTGGCAAGTGCTTCAGCCACGCTGCCCGGGTCACAGAAGGCAAAGGCAAGGATTGGGAGAATGTAGAACCACTTCCTGGAGGAAGAGCATTCTGAGACCATCTAAGTAACCTGAAGGTGCACAGGTCCATGGGACCTGATGAGATATATTGGTGGGACCTGATGATATGCATCCCTGATTCCTGGGGGAACTGGCAGATGAAATGGCTAAACCACTATCCATCATCTGAGAAGCCGTGTCAGTCAAGTGAAATTCCCACTGACAGGAAAAGAGGAAGCATAGCCATATCCTGGGCTGCATCAAAAGAAGCATGGCCAGCATTTTGAGGAAGATGATTCTCCCCCTCAACTCTGCTCTATACATGGTGAACCCAAGTCTCTGGTCCCCAGTATAAGAAGGACATGGAACTGTTGGAGTGAATCCTGAGGAGGGCCACAAAGATGATCAGAGGGCTGGAGCACCTCCTCTATGAGGACAGGTTGAGAGCCTGACAATGAGTCACCAGAACCAGGCAGCATTGACCCAGGAGTCCTGCATGAGTACAAAGTTGATGTGGCTGAACAGCTGAAATTTGTGTGTAGCTGTGCTTTTAAAACTGTCTTGATACTTGTGCACTTCAGGAACTGCATCTTTTAAATCTTCCATGGAGTTTTAAGGAACTGAATGTTGGATGATTGCTATGAAAACTGTAACAAAGTGTAGCACTAGTGGAAGCATGGATAAATGCAATTACTGAGGAAGTGTCAGTATGGCTTTTGTAGAAGAAATCCTACCTCAGAAACCCATTGGAATTCTTTGATGGTGTAAGAACGCAAAGAGAAATGTTGGATATAGTTTACCTGGGTTTTCAAAATACGAGTTTTATATCTTGGATTTCACCCTGCAAAGGGCTATTAAAAGGCTAAGCATCATTTAAATACAAGGAGGGCCATTAAAAGAACTTAACAGTCAACAAAAGTCTCACAGTGGAATTCTGGGTGTTCTGCAGAGACCTGTAATATGCTCAAACTTGTTCATCATGTCCAGAAATTATCTTAAAAATGAGAAAATTAGACTAATAACACTAAGCTATTCAGGATACTAAAACCAAGGTATAACTGAAGAATTGCTGAAATTTCTTACAAGACTGGATGTCTGGGAAACCAAATTGCAGGCAGATTAAGTAAATGCAAAGTGAATCATATGAAAAAAAGAATTTACCTTGATGTATAAAATCATGTGTTTTGAACTTACGCTGGTCACTGAGCTACAAAAGTTCTGGTAACTCTTTGTCAAGAAATATGAACGAAAACTAACACATACATTTCAGATTGTGACTAATGCCTGGAAAGGTAATACATACCATACATACATAAAGAGGCTAGATGGATAACTGCTGACCGAAAGATTTTTGTTTCTTTGAATATTGATCAAAAATCATTGAATAATATATGCAACAAACCTCTTTATTTGAAATGTAGCTAACTATATGAAGAATAGTATAACATCATTCTTTAGGTCTTTTTAAAATTATTTGTGCACATGGAGAATGTCCCACCTTTTACTAACATAGGTAAGCTAATGAGCATTAAAAGAAATGGAAAACTCAAAAAGTAACTCTTACTTAGGTACTTTTGGTAGTGATGAAGAACTTCCAATAACAAATTACCTTGATTTATTGTTTTGGTGACAATGCAAGGACTGAAAAAACCCACAAACAACTCACTCCCTCAAATCCTCAAAACCAGACAAGTGAATTAAAATTCATTTCTGAGTTTGAGATAACCAAGAACCTACTGGGAATAAAGATCATTGTAATGGGTAATAATTCCTATAAGAAGGGTTTGCAATCCACTGTGGTCATACTGCTCTGCTAAGAAAACCACAAAATTGCTGGCTCAGTCTGTTAATTATGAGCACAAATAAAGTATTTAAACCAGCCTAGCCATATCTGTCTGTTTTCATCATTCCACTGCAGGGTAAATCAATGTATAATCTCTGAAATCATGTAAAAGGTACTGAAAAACTTTCAAGTACTTTAGTGATGCTCTCTGTCACTGTCTATTTTTTTGTAAGTTAAATAAAACCAGAGAGCCTTCCAGAAACAAGAGCTCATGTGTTTATGCAGCTAAATTGTTGAAATATTCTCCAACATGCTGATTGAGCTTGTCAACCAGCATTCCCCCAAATAATTATCAATCATGGCCAGGAGTTACTGTGGGCAAGCAACCATTCACAACAGGAAATTTGAATAGTATCTTCTTCTTTGAGAGACTAAAGAATGTATTTAATAATATGGATGTGGACCATTCCATGCTAGATGATTTCACTCGCAGAAATGGGTCCTGAAAATGCTTAATGTATTAACAAACCTGCAAGCCCTGTATTCCACCATCAGAGTAGATAGATAGCAGTAAAAACAATCATGTGGATTTTATCCAGCATATCCATATAGAGTAGGTAGCACCATAAATCTAGATAGTTTTCTGTGTGAAGAGTACGGAATGATATGAAGGGCCTAAGTCAGTTTCCAAGCAGTAACCAGTTCTGATAGCTAAGCAAAAGCTTTCTAATTTCTGAATGTGCTTTTGTTTTCAGGGAATCATAAGAGAAGAATTAGGAGAGACTACTAAATATTTGCTGAAAATGAAGTTGCTGGTACTGATATGTCCATGAAGATGACTTTAGAAGACCAATGCTGTTTGGTCTGTAAAATAATAATGGCCCAAATGGGGAACTTGGTCATGCTGTCATTGCCTAACAAAGTATAATGTTCATTCACACTTTGAAGGCATTTTCACATATATTTCTCCTTTTCTGAATGTTTAATAATTTGGAGTTTTCTTTAGTTAAAAGAACACAGGATCTTATCTCTAGACCCACAAAACATGTCCCATATTGGCAAGACAGCTAAGGGCATTCACTTTGAAGAAAGTGTTGTATTGTGTAGGGACAGTCTGGTGCTCTCAGAAGTTGAACTAATAAGCCTCATGGGAATAGAAGAGAAAAATCTCAGAACATGTGCATTTCTGAAACACGAAAATGAGAATACTGAGTTTGCAGGAAAATATATCTAAACCAGTGTATCTATGTAATGATACAAACTTCATTGATGAGAAAATTTATGAGTGCATTGTTTAGATGATGCAGCTTCCAACAGAATCAGATATAACCACAAACTGTTTAGAAAAGCATCTGGTGTAAAAAAATGCCAGTCAAAGTTTCATCTACAGAAAGAGCAGATTTGAGCTGTTTGATTTAAGAACTACTACTAGATGACTGTACACATGAGATAAAATAATGAAATATTATTGAAGATGTCCCTAGGATGTACAACTATTTTTTAACCTGAGGGCAAGAAATTTCTTAGGTGTTCATAAAGCAATTTTGTTTGAGACAATTTGCATTTTTGTACCCAGATTCCCCACTAAATGTCTTTCTGAAGGCCATTCATATGGCTGATCTGAAGTATATTGAATCCCTTATTAATTCTATATGATAAGGGATATAACAAGGCGAGGAAAAAGATGCATAAAACCTTTCTTAGTTACCCTCAGTAATACATGGATGGATCTGTAGAAACGCAGATTTTTTTATGTATGATACTCATGATCAGTTACATGTAGATTGCATTTCTGACAGTTTAAGAAAATAACACCATTCCTCTATCAGCTGACTTGCATATTCCTTTTCAGATTTCAGACTGAAGTTAATTATGATACTTTGGAAGTCAGAGATGGGCCAGCAAATTCATCACCATTAATTGGAGAATACCATGGAACACAAGCACCCCAGTTTCTTATCAGTACTGGAAATTATATGTATCTGCTGTTCACTACGGACAACAGTCGTTCCAGTGTTGGTTTCCTAATTCACTATGAGAGTAAGTCTGATATTTATCAAATAGATTTTTATTTAATCTTAAAAAAAAAATCAGTTTGAGCAAATGAATGTGAACAAATGAAATACAGTAATTATATTTATGTAAGAATAAATTATGTTTATGCTGTACTGACAGGTAATTCTAAAACTATTCTTTTTTGAATTTTTTCCTTCATGAGTTCTTCTGTCATTCAGAGTACTTATGGACCTCATTTAATCAAATGCAAAGTAGTTTTAGAAACTTTCCCTTATGAGTAAAGATACATTGTTCTTTTTTGGGTTTTTTGGGGGGGATTCCCCTCTCTTTCACTTTCTCTCTTTTCTGGTTTTAATCCATTTATGCAGTGCTGAACAGATTTGGACCTTTTCTTTGACGGTGCCAAAATGCAAATAAATTAAGATCTCCTTGCAAACTACAGAATCATCATAATAGCATTTTCTTTTAAATTAAATGCATCAAATTATGTATATTAAATGGTCTGAAGTAACACTGATCTTTATATAATGGTACAGCCATTCACTTAATTACTGACTAAAGAGAGGTTATGTGTTTACTCAGTTGTGCCAAACAAATGACATAATTTTTATCAGTTGTTCTCATTTGAAAACTAATCTGATTGCAGTAAATTTGCTCTAATATTGAATCCGGAATGAGTGACCAAGCTTATATTTTATAGCCACATCAAAACTTGGAAATTCTGCATAGCTTCTTTTAATTTTGGCTACAACTTGGTGGTAGTGGCTGAATAGATGATAGTATGATAAACCGCAAGGGCACTAAATCATGTAAAGACAAGGAACAGTAAATAGGTTTCTGCATGAGTTTAACTGCTAATGCTGATTTTCCCTGGGTTTTTTGGATCTAAATGTTTATGTTCCATTTCATAAGACAGTCCTTAAATATTTATAATTTTGTGTTTTATTTTAAGCCCCCCATCAGGTAGATATCTTTTTTTTTCCTGTTAAAAATTAAACTAGATAGCAACAAAATATCTTCCCTATGCATTCTTAAAGAGGAAGATCTAATTATGAAATTGTTTAGAACAATATTCATATATTCATATTTTACCTCTGTTGAAAAATTTAATATCTGACACACATGGCACTAGAATTTCAGTGCTGTTTCTCTAGGTAGCCTGATAAAATGTCAGAATTAGAACTGATATGGACACTTTCAAGCTTGAAGTTGGATTAGATCTTTAATAAGTAAAGATGACAGAAAGCTAGTAAATGATCTTCACCTTCTCTACATATAGTTCCCTTACACAGATTCTTAAAAAAATAGCCTATTGTATAAAAAGCTAATATATTTCTAATTTTTAAAGTTGTAGCAAAGCTAAAGATTTTGTCTCACAGCATCTTTCACAGCAGATTTACTGTCTGAATGTAGCACTTTTCTCTTTCAGTAGAAGTAATATTTTAAAAGGTAGCTGGTATAATTTTTTGGCTTAGAAATGAGTAAGATGATCATAGAATCACAGGATCATCAAGGCTGGAAGAAACCTTCAAGATCATCTAGTCCAACTGTCAACATAGACATATACACCTTAACCATATCCCCAAGTGCCACATCCAGACACCTCTTGCACACTTCCAGAGATGGTGATTCCATTACCTCCCTGGGTAACTTATTCCAATGCCTGACCACTCTTGCAGTGTAGATTTTTTTTTTATATATATATCTAATCTGAGCCTTCCATGGTGTAACTTAAGGCCATTTCCTCTCATTTTTTCACTTGAGACAAGGCAGAAGAGACCCACCTCCTTTCAGTTAGTTGTAGAGATCAATAAAGTCTTCCCTGAATCTCCTCTTCTCCAGGCTAAACAACCCCAGTGCCTTCAGCCTCTCATCACAGGACATGTTTTCTAGATGCTTCACCATGTCCATTGCCTTTCTCTGGACTCATTCCAGCATCCCAATGTCCTTTTTGAAAGGAGGGGCCCAAATCCAAACACAGTATTTAAGATGTGGCCTCACCAGTGCCAAGTACAGAGGGAAAATCATTTCCCTAGTCCTGCTCACCACGTTATTCCTGGTACAAGCCAGGATGCCATTGGTGTTCTTGGCAAGCTGGACACACTGCTGACTCCTGTTCAGCTGCTGCTGACCATCACACCCAGGTCCTTTTCTGCCAGGCAGCTTTTCAGCCACTCTGACTCCACTGCTTGGGGTTATTGTGACCCAAGTGGGCATTTCACATTGTTGAACCTCATACAATTGACCTTGACCCATTGATACATTGACCCTTGACTCAGCCTGTGTAGATCCTTCTGTAGAGCCTTCCGACCCTCCAGCAGAGCAACGCTCCCACCCAGCTTTCTGAGGGTGCACTTGATTCCCTCATTTAGGTCACTGATGAAGACAGTAAACAGGACTGTCCCCCGTACTGAGTCCTGGGGAACACTACTAGTGACTGGCCACCACTGACCACAGTTGGATTAAACTTCATTTACCACCCCTCTCTGGTTCTGGCCATCCAGCCAGGCTTTTAGCCAGCAAAGATTACACCCATCCAAACCATGAGCAGCCAGTTTCTCCAGGAGAATGTTGTGGAAAATGGTTTCAAAGGCAATTCTTGTCCTGAATGTCCAAACTGTAAAAAAAAAAAAAAAAAAAAAAAAAAAAAAACCCCAAAAAAAAAAAAAAAAAAAAAAAAAAATTT
>VXAY01004626.1:71976-153942 GCA_013399855.1 Oxyruncus cristatus
TGAAAAAATTAAAAAAAAAAAAAAAAAAAAAAAAAAAAGAAACCCCAAAACCAAGAAACAATATAAACAGAAACTTTTTACTTGTCACCAATTGGAATGGGTATGTCCATATTCACAACACAACAGCACAAGTTGTACAGAAAAAACTTGCTAAACATTTCACACCTATGTGAACACCTGTGTGAAACACTTCACACACAAGACTTCTTAAGTCAGTCACAGCCTCACTGTTCATATTGTTTTTTCGTACCACCAGGTTTTTCACAGAACTACAATTGTCTCCATGTTGTATTGTGTTGTATGTGTCCATGTAACACAACTAGAATTTGCTGCAGAGTCTCTCTTTTTGTGCTAGTCAGCATCGGGAGCTCCTGAAGCATTTCTGTATCAGACATATGTCCTTCGTTAACCCTTTTACTCTGTATTGATAAATGTGCACATCACAGATGAAGATAGTTACAATAACAATGGAAGTACTAAGCAGATAAATACACTGTTTTCAAACAAAAAAATGAGGTAGAAAGACCCAATGGAGGTGTTGAGTCTTTTGCCAGGAACACAGGAGACTAAATTTTATTTTGGTTGTCCTTGGAGGGTTCAGTATCAAAGTAACTAGTGTTAAAGATATCACGACAGAACTTCTATTTGTTTCACTTTTCTTACATCTATAAAAGACAAGGCAGTCAGTCCTAAGAAAAGTCAAGTGTCTCTTAAGAAAAGCTTCTGAATATTTTCTTTGGAGGCTCAAATACCTGTCTTATTTGGAAGTATCCTAAAAATCTTCCAATTATAGTCATAACTTTGACAATAGATTAAATCACTGCACTATGAAGCAGAAGGATCTTGATCTTGCTTAAAATAAAAAGTTCAGTATAATCTAAACAGAGTTGATACTGAGATGGCAGTAATATTCTATTAAGCTGAAATATGCCTGTAATACAGCTTTAATGAAAATGTAACCCTTTAAAGGTACTGTGAAGGCTGTGAAGATAATTTGCTAATTCCTCTCTTTAAATTTCAGTCACTCAGCCTTTTGATGGCACTTCAAACACAGCTAATACAAGATGGTGTAGATTAAATCTTATGCATCTAAGCAAAAAAAAAAAAATTAATAAAGCACCTAAAATATTCCTTAAGTAAAACTACTGATGAAATATTTGTATTTTGTCGAAAATAATCTATAATCTTTTGACCAGCATACTTCATGCCTCACTTACGTTTCTCTGATCTCTCAACTTACCTAGTTATTTGGTCTGGGTGGGGTTTGTTTGTTTGGTTTTTTTGTTTGTATTTGTGTGGGAAGGCGTTCAGTTCCTCATTCTGTAAAGTATGTTGTACAATCTTAGTCTTTTACTTAAATGAAAACAAATAAAAATACTTTATCTACTGATTCTCTTAATGTAAAGTCACCTATTATTAAAGTATTTTTGAAATTTTTCTTTCCTTAAACAGGAAAACATTATTTGCAAAAAAAAAGGAAAAATTATTTTTTAAATCCAAATACTTTATTTAAAACTCTGTGGGTTTTTATGTATTAATAGTTCCTTCTATCCTAAAATTTATCTGAAATATAGAACAGATATCATATTTTAGTCATGCATTGAGACAGTCATATCACAATGTATACCAGTATGTATTTGATAAACATTACAATTCTCTTACATAGTCAGGGAAATTGTATTGACATCAAGGATCACTAATCTTTGTAAAAACTTTCCTTATTGAGGCTATTGAAAAAATCTAGAAAATTAGTGTTGTGATCTTTCTCAAATGAAATGTTATCAGTAATAAAAAAAGATAAAGGTAATCCTTTATTCACAATGTATGAAATTAGGTGTTTGTTTAGATTGGTTTCAGAAAAGAACTTTTTAGGCTCACATATATGCAATTTTCAGGGACTCAACAAAGTGTTGAGACTATTCAGACAACTCACAATCAGTTTTAGCAATGATAATGCAGAAACAAAATACTTCCTTACACTTTTTCATTTAAGGAAAAAATAATTCTTTTAAAAGTTTGGATATGAGGCAAAGATTTATAAAATTTTCAGTGGCAGGATGTAGTCAATGGAAAAAGATTTTGAATATTCAAGTGATTTTTTTTTTTTTTATATCAGCAGTCCATTTTGCTCTGACTAAAAAGAATCAGTATAGAGCCTGAATAAAAAAGGTGGTTTTTGTGAAAGTGACCATGCAATAATATAGTTTATGACTGTTAAGCAATGAAAGAATGAAGCAACAGAGTTGTGATTAAATCAATGATTTTCAAAAATCTAAACTTCACCAAATTTGACAAATTGGTAGGTGAATGTCCCTATGCCTTTTTGAGTGAACTCTGAAAGTAATTTATTAAATAAATTATATTAAAGCCCAATAGAAAACTGATATTTGAGTTTTTTGGAGTTTTTTGGGGGATTGTTTTGTTTTGAGGTTTTTTTTGTTTCATTTTGATTGGTTGGTTTATTTTGGTTTGGTTTGGTTTGGTTGGTTGGTTTGGTTTTTTTGAAAAAAATTTCTGTAACTATTTAAAAATCCCTTTTAATGATGTAACCCAGAAGTTAATAACGTAAATAATGGATATATTCAAACATTGCCATAGATGGCAATCAAAGAATAACACAGATCTCTTAGGATAAAACAAAAAAAAAAATAAGGTATATATTTAGTTCCAAGAACAAGAGACAGAAAGACAATAAGAAAAATATCTGTAAATATATTAAATAAGAGAAAAAATAATAATAACTACAGAAATTTGACCAAACATCAGCCGTCACAGGGAAGACTAAACATTTTGTTCCTGCTTTTCAACTTTTGTGGAAAAGCTTAACTTTTACCACATATTTAACACCATTAAATAAACATTTACATGGTAAGAGTAGAACATATAGAGAGAGGATACTGCACAGTATTGAAATAATAAAATATATTTTATTTATCAGGAATGCTAGAATTTCCTGTGCTTTATGTAGAGGCAAAGCAGAAGCACCACTCCACTGAAAATTATGTATGAAAATTCAAAACTATAAGGAAGTTTAAAAAAATATTGAGAAGGGCACACACTTATTGAAGCAAGGATGTAAAGATAAAAAGAAAATATGAGGACCAGAAGGACCAAGGACATTAGTTTTATCATCAGTCTTGAAAGATACTAGTTTCAAGATGATAAACAAAATGATAAGAAATGAAGGATGTGTATTTGATAAAAACAGATTATGTCAAACCAACCTAATTTCTTTCTTGACAGGTTAACTGGTTTTATAGATTGGGGACTGGAAAGCGGAGTTCTGTTCTGACATTTATAAGGCTTTTAGAGGTTTTCCAGAGAAAACATAGAAAGTTATATGAAGTTATTACATGTGCGAGCACTTCAGTGACCACTGGCAAAAGTTTCCCGGAGATGTTGTGGAAGCTCAGTCCTTGGAGTTACTAAAAATGCATCCAGACATGGATCCACCTGGGTAACCAGCCTTGGGTGCCCCTGCTTGAGCAGGGGAGTTGGACTAGATGACCTCCAACATTCCTTCCACCCTGAATTGTTCTTTGATTCTGTGATGCTGTGAAAAAATTTAAAAACTTTTATGTAAGCATTTATTAGTAGTTGACTAACTCAAATTTGTAAGGATTCTACTGTGATCTGGCTTAGTTCCATAACTCTCGGGTATTTTATTAACAATTTTGATAATATAGGAAGAACGATTACAATTTCTGAGAATGATTCCAACTCAACAATTAGAGCAAGCACTATGAGGAGAAGGTTGGAATAAGTTAGATGGACTGAAGAAACTGCCTGAAACTAAAACAATTAAATTCTGTAAAGAAACATGCTAAGCCTAAATGGGGAAGAAATGACATGCACAAATACAAAATAGAAGTACAATATAAAAAGATATGTGTTTTACACAGAACTTAAATAATCTAGAGAAAAATGTAGTAGTATATAAAAAAATCAAATCTTCGGGACATTGTAGTTAAACATCAAATAAAAAGAATTTCAGAAAATACTTTTTTTTTTTTTTTTTAAGGGGACTATTTTGCCTAGAACTTATTCAGAAGTTATTTCACTTCACTTGATGACCTGGGAGAATCATGTCCACTTTGGACAGAGTTTAAAAGGAGTAGCAGGCTGTTAATATGGAAAGTATGACACATAAGGAGTCATTGAAAGGTTTTATACGTGTTTAGTCTAGAAAAAGTACAACTTGGCAGGCAGGAGGGAAGGCATGATAATAGTGTCATGTTTCTAGTATCTGAGAATTGCAGTTAGTCTTGGAGTTCAGTCTACTGCCTGTGCTCCCTCTCAATCAACTCTTTAAAACCATTTTCCAAATGAATTTATCACTGTTGTGCCAGAATTTCTCATATATATTGTCTTTTTGTAGTCAGGACTCTCAGTACTGTCCATTATTAAGCTTATCCTTTGTTATCTTCTATTAAGAGAAAACAAATCAAATCTTCATCCAAACAAGCAAAGAAAAATCATTTGTTTTCAGCTATATTCATGGATGCTAAAATTTACATACTGAATACTTTCCACTGGGAATGAAACTCTGTTGCCTGAGCTGAGGTTTTTTATTTATACATCACCACATTTTCAGTCAGAAACTTGGAAGTTGATAGATTTGTTATAGGTTTTGGTCTTCTTGCAAAAATCTGAAACAACATAGTGAATGTAATCTAGAGTTACAATTTCAAAGAGAAACTGATGAGTTTACCTGTTATGTGACTCAGAATGCTAAAGCACTTGATGTGTTCAGGCAGGGGTGGGAGGCTGTCGTAAGAGGAAGGAAATTTAACAGCGCTAATGTGGACGTCCATTTACACTAACACTTCATAATATGAAGTATGATTTTTCTGAAAAAAAAAATGTGTATCTATCAAAGTTAAAATTTCATACACATGAAATTATTTAGGGCACATACAGTGCAGAATATTATAGACTTAGAAGGGTTCTTTGAGACTATATTAAGCATTTCACCCGGGCGAAGGGAATCTAAAAATGCACTCTGTCAGCTAATATGGTACATTTGCACTATGAACATGCAGTCAAGTCTAGAAGAAATTTATTCATCTAGAATTTAAGTATGTCAGGGTTACCTCAAGAAAACTAGATCATAAGCTTTCAAATCTGAATTCTAAGTGAGGTATAAGAAGAGCTGGAGGGTATAGGGAATATTTTGCTGTGAAAGCTAGAGTCATTATTTATGATACGTTTATTTGTAGTCCTGCTTCCAACTCTCATATCTATAATTCTAAACACTTCACTTTATGCCCTGATAAATCAATTTTTTCCTTAGTTTAGAACTCCTCCTACTTTGTTCCTAAGGCTACGTGGTAGTCTTGGATAAATAGAGCAGGGTAGAAGCAGTGAACTGAGAGTACAACTTCCACAGAAACAGTTATAGATGCACAGGCAGCTGAGAGGATCAGGACCTCCAGGATGTGTCTGGGGGGCTAAGAAGACAGGAAATACAAAACATCCTACGATAGAGAATTTTGTGCTGTCAGCAGTTGGTTTTGCTGAAGGAACTTCTTTGGCAAAAAGTACACTCTAAAATATTGTGCTAAAAATTGAGGTCACCTATGAGAAAGCACATAAAATCTTTGAAGACCGCAGGAGAACTAATCTTGCTCAAGGCTTTCACAGCATCTATGAATGATGATATCATTCTTATGAAATCATACTGCCAAAATACTGAAAGTAATGTGACAATTAATGTGAAAATACTTAAGTAAGTGAGATGGACGCCAGAGCTTTGAGGTAGCTATGTCTACATTTTATATAAAAAAAGACAAAAAATTCGAAACTCAGAAGTCCAGTATTATTTAAACAGAGACTCAACAAATAATTTTTCTAAATAAAGTAGATCAAAATTGCCTGAATATAAAGTGCTTCTCCTTTCCCTCTACCCACTATATGATTCCTGTCCCTTCATTGGCAAGTTTTTTCACAAGTCAGTGGCTTTTTGGGTTGCAAACCACTCTACACAGCATCCTCTGTGTCTTCCTGTTGTCTCTGAGGCTTGACTACGTGTTTGCTAGCTGCTGTTTTCCACCAGCTTCTAGTTGTTTGTGGTTTTTTTTTTTTCTTTTATTGCAGGCTTCATGCTGGTTGCAACACTATAATCTGTAATCTTTTTACCCACCAGAGCCAGTATCTTCAAAGTTTTCCTCTGGACATGCTCATCTCTTAGAAAAAGGAACAGTGTCCCCCAAGCCTGAAGCTGTTCGACCTCAGTCATTCTTGTTTCAGAACACAACATAGTGTATCAGTGTAGGAGGCAAGGGTTTGTTTACAGGGGAGCTGCAGGAGTGGCCTTTTTCGAGGAGAGTCGAGGGCTGCTCTGTGCTGGACACAGCTGGTTCCAGCTGGTTCCAATGGACCCACCTCAGTACACAGCCTGTCAGCCAAGCTGGTGGTACCTCTGTGACAAAATATTTCAGACAGGACAAAAGGCTGCATGGGTGAGTGAGAAGTGAGGAAAAGAAAGTGTGAGAAACAATCCTACAAACACCAAGGTCAGAGAAAACAGTGCTTCAGGCAGATAGTCCCCTGTAGCCCATGGAAGAGACCACAGTGGGGCAGATATCCACACTGCAGTCTGCAGTGGGCCTCCTTCCAGAAGCAGCTAGATATTCTCTGAAGGATGTTGCAGGTCCATGCAGGTTTATCCAGAAGGACTGCAGCCTGTGGGAAGGTCCTTGGATCCCACCCTTAGATCAGGGGAAAGTGTGAGGAAGAAGAACCAGCAGATAGGAGCTGTTATGGACTCATCACAATCCCCATTCCCTATTGCTCTTGGGGAGGGTTGGGGAAGTAGAGAAGCTGCAAATGGAGGAGTGAAGTTGAGCCTGGGAAGAAGGGAGTTGTGGTGGGTTAACCTTGGCTAGATACCAGGTGCCCAAATCTTAAAAACACCTTCCCCCTTCTTCCCAAGCTCAACTTCATTTTCAATTTTATCTACCTCCTCTTCTGAGAGGTGGAGGGGCATGGGGAATGAGGGTTGTGGTCAGTTCATCACACATTGTCTTTGCTGCTCCTCTTTCCTTGGACCCTTCTCCTGCTTCTGCTTTGAGTTCCTCCCACAGGAGACAGTCCTCTGTGAACTTTTCCAATGTGAGTGCTTCCAACAGGCTACAGCTATTCATAAACCGGTCCAGTGTAGGTTCCTTCCTCAGGATGCAGTCCTTCAGGAACAGACTGCTCCAGCATGGGGCCCCTGCAGGGTCACAAGTCCTACCAGAAAACCTGCTCCAGCATGAGCTTCTCTCTCCACATGTCCTCAGGTCCTGCCAGGACCCTGCTCCAGTGTGAGCTTTACATAGGGTCACAGCCCTCTGAGCATCTACCTGTGCCAGTGTGGGGTCATCCCACAATGATGCACCCTGGACCTCTATGGGCTGCAGGGGGACAACTTGCCTCACCACAGGCTTCACCATGGACTGCAGGGGAATCTCTGCTTCCCCGTCTGGAGCACCTTCTCCCTCTCCTTCGCTGACCTTGGTATCTCAAAGTCTTTCTCTCACATCTTCTCACTCTTCCCTACGGCTGCTGTTGTTTTGCAGCAGTTGTTTTTGTCCTTCTTAACCGTGTTCTCCCAGAGGCACTACCGCCATCTCTGATGGCCTCAGCTTTGGATCAGCAGCAGGACCATCTTGAAGCCAGGTGGCATTGACTATGTTGGACATGGGGGAAGCTTCCGACAGCTTCCCACAGAAGCCACCCCTGTAGCCACACACTGCTACTAACACTTGGCCATACAAACCTAATACAGTGGTAAGGGGTGAGGGGGTGTTTTAGCATTTGTCTCTGTTTCTCACCATCCCAGTCTATTTTTAATTGGCAATACATTAAACTAATTTTCCTCAAATTGAGTCTGTTTTGACTGTGATGGTAATTATTAAGAGATCTCCTTGTCATTATCTTAGACCATGAGCTTCTCCATGTTGCTTTCTATCTTCTTTTCTCCCCCTGTACTTCTGAAGTGGGTAATGAGAGAGTGGGTTAGTGGAGGACTGGCAGCCAACCAAGATCAACCCACCAAGATCAACCCACCATACACAGCAATGGAAAATAAAAGAAATTCCTGTCATTCCAGTAGAGAGTCTTTATTCGTTTCCCTCGTGTATACCTTACATGATTATATGATTAAATTCCACAATAGTTTGCTATCACTATAAGTGTAATGGATAATGCTCAGTTAATGAGCCTTCCCTCGATAATTTCAGAGGTTTTTTTCTTCTTCAGTGTGTAGCTCCAGGTTTATTTACCAAACTCTATTCAATCTCTCTTATAAGACATAATTACCAGAGACTCCTTTCTGTCAGATGTTATACAATTGTGTAAGCTGTATTATTTGTCTTTCTGTTTTTGATGCATAGGATAATAAAATTAACAAGTAGTTTCTGAGTTCTTCAATTGCAGGGTTTTTTTGCTCTATCAAATAATCATTACTTTGACAGAAGAAAATTGAATTGTCCTGCAGTATCAGAAACTGAATAAATGAAATTAAATAATCAAATATCATTTATATACTAGCAAAATTTATATTCATATTTTGAACCTTAATATCTTTCTATAGTTTCAGATGACCAGTCCTTTTGTGTTTGTTTTTCTGTGTTTCTGTTTGTTTTTTGTTTTATTGATTGATAAAATATACTTTCAAGCTCCAGCCTTTTTATACTTCATTTGGACTTCTCTATTCGACGAAATTGAAGATTGGAAAACTGTGCTCTGAGTCAATGACAACAACTAGAGAAAGTGCTTTATATCCCACATCAGTTCTCAGGCAGTGCTAACTAGTATCTTTCGAAGGCTCTTTCTTCCTCCTGTCTTCCTCATTTTGTGTTTTGTTAGGGATTTTTTTCTGTGTGCTATCTGAAAAACAAAGGTGTAAAACCAAATTAAATCTGTGTGTTTCAGGTGTTACTCTGGAGTCAGATTCCTGTCTTGACCCAGGGATTCCTGTGAATGGCCATCGCCATGGTAACAACTTTAATATCCGCTCCACAGTAACTTTTAGCTGTGATCCAGGATATACACTAAGTGATGAAGAACCACTCATATGTGAAAGAAACCATCAGTGGAATCACGCATTACCCAGCTGTGACGGTAAGTGTCAAGCTCTTCAGATGGTAACTTTTAAGTCCACAAAAGTTAATCTCCTATTTTTCAGAACTAACTAAGCTTGTCATTGCTACTACCTCCCTCAAATTACACCAAGGTCAACACTTTTTAAAAATTATTTTACTGTTTTTAAAAACCATACTTTACAACTCTTTATCAACTTTCAGTCAAATACTGAAAAAACCCGAGGTATATATTAACAAATAGAAAAATTAGAATTCTTCCAGGGTGCCATTGTTCAACTCTGAATGAAAATGGAGCCATAAAACTAATGATTTCAAACAAAAGCCAATAAACTTAATTTATATTTTAAATTTGGAATACTGAATACCAAAATGATTGCTCAAAATTTAGGATACTCAAAACTAAAAAAGATGATGATCAGCCTATGTAAATAATTTTCTTAACATACTTTTGCTTTGAAATTTTAGTTAGTTTATTAGTGGTTTTGGGGGGTATACAATATCAAACTGTCTACGGCTTTCATGAAACATTTTTTTTAAAATGTTGAACTACTATCATGGTTTACGCCCAGCCAGCAACCAAACCCCACTCAGTTGCTCACTCACTCTTCCACCAGCAGAATCAGGGGGAGAACTGGAAGGGTAAAAGTTAGAAAGTTTGGGTATTGAGATAAAGACTATTTAATAGAAGAAGCCAAAGCCATGCACCCAAGCAAAGCAAAACAAGAAACAAATTCACTGATTCCAATGTGCAGGCAGGTGTTCAGCTATCTCCAGGAGAACAGGGCCCCATCATGTGTAGCAGTTACTTGGGAAGACAAACACCATCACTTCGAACTTCTCTCCCTTCTTCCTTTTTCTACCCACTTTATATACTGAGCATGGTGCCATAGGATATTCCTTGGATCAGTTGGGGTCAGCTGTCCCAGTTGTGTCTCCTCCCAACCTCCCATGCAACCTCAGCCTCCTCTCCAGTGTGGCAGTATGTGAAGCAGAAAAGGCCCTCCATCTGTGTAAGCCCTGCTCAACAACAACAAAAACACCTCTATATAATAAACTGGCTTCTCAGCACAAATGCAAAACACAGCCCCACACTGTGAAGAAAATTAACTCTACCCTAGCCAAAACCAGCACAACTACCTTAACAAATATTTCTTAGCAAAAAAATCCAATTATAAAAAAGAGCAATGTTCTTTTTCTGTGAACCACTGAATTGACTTATTTTTCACATAGAATGTTTGTATTTTTGCTATAAAATCCCTCTTGTAGAAACCACAGAACAACAGCCAACAAAGGCTCTTGCTTTAGTGAATTTCTTACCTCAATGAATTCCTAACTCCCTTTTCAGGTCCAAGGTTTTCTTGGGTTACAATGGAACGTCAGAGGACAAACTTAGAGTTAGATTAACAAAGTATTTTAGTTTCTCACTCTGTTTTAAACTGCTTTGTTAAATCTGAGCACTACTCTTCTCCAGCTTTTAATTCTCACTACAGGCTTATGGCCTCACGCACAAAACATATAAGCTACCAAAAGATTATAATAGTTAACTAATCTAGCATTCAAACTCACTCACCTGGTAATCATTACAACTTATTTCTCCTTTAAAAGTGCAGAAAAAAAGCATTTTTCAGAATTTTCTCTTTGTTTTTATGGGCTTCTTTTGCTTCTTTGCTTTGCTGCACTGGATTGAAGAACACTATTGTAGGAATCTTAACTTTGACTAATATCTTATTCTTTATCTATTTACTTTGTACTAAAACGTGTGGATGTATTTTTGAGTTAAAACACCAATATTTATCTCTTTTGTTTGCATATGAGTGTTGAATTACAGGAAGATCTAGTTAATTTTCACTCATTGAAAGAGAGCCCTTATTTTCCAGGTCCTTCACCCACTTCCAGTGTGAATGTATAAGAGAAATTTTCAAACCTTTCTATAATATGTCCTCTAGGCAAGCAACATACAAGGATTACACACAGTCTCTTCTTTTTTTCCTCACATATTCAACTACATTGTATTAACTAGTCTAAAAAGAAAAAATAAAACTCATGTTCTATTACGTAATCATTCTGTTAGTGTATTCGCCTTTTGAGGCTCAAAAAGTTGTGACCCAAATTTTTGGCATGTGACAGATTTAACTGAGGTTGAAATGAGTATTTTGCAGTCATTTGCAGACTATTGATGTTCTTAAAATTGCAGCTTCGGAAATTAAATCAGCAGAACAGACACCTTTGGGAAAACCATGTTGCTTTGTTTCATGCCAACAAAGAAGAAATAGAACTGTGTGCAGAGACATGGTGGCTAAAGTTCCCTCGAAGTAATGTGTCCTTCTCAAAATATGTCAGTGTCAAATTAGAGCATGAAAATAATTTTTGAGTGAGAGCTAAATTAAAACAGATAAATTACATGTTCTTAATTTAATCTTTAAAATATGTTAATTATTTTGAAATATTTAATATCTGCTTTAAGGACTGCACAGTTAAATATTTTCCTTCATTCTATGATGTTTACAGAATAAGATGGATTTTGAATGAATGTACTATTGTTCATTTATGGTACTATGAACCTGATATCTGTAATTATGTTATTTATTATTAAGTAATGTTATCAACCATATATTTACTGTGGGTTTAGCCAAATGTATTCTTATTCATACTTATGTGCTGAAATGCATATATGCAGGTAAAACCAGACTAGAAACATTTCCTTTCCTTCTACTTACTTATAAATATTTATAATACATAAATTCAAAACAACATTAAAAACTTTAACAAAAACCTTTTAATTCCAGCATGTTATATCTATGTGTGTCTAATGTCCATATCTAATATCTTTATCTAATATTTATCTATCTATCTAAAATATACATTACATACAGGTACTGCAAATTTATTGAACATTTTGTCATGTATATTTGCCATCTAGTTGATGGCAAAGTGTATCACTCTATGTGAGGAAGAAGACTAAAAATCATCTTAATGTTTTGTTGGTGTATTGTTTAAATATTTAGTACATTAAAATTTTTTAAAAAAAACAACAACATAAAAACTGGACAGCAAGAGATGAGTGAAAAGCACAGTCATGCTGTATTTATAAGATCTGTGAGCAATTCAGCATGCAAATCTTAAACTTTAATTAATTTGCCATGCAAATTTGAGAAGCTTAGTTAAGCAAATTCTAGTATGCATAAAATGTTTTCTAGTTCTTGTGTCTTCCAAAATATTCAGTTTCAAATAAATTACTTATAATGGAACAATCTGAATCTTTGAAAGAGAGGAAAATGGACTTTTTTTTTTCTTGAGTATCTCAGTGGATGTCAAACTTTTATTATTTGAAAAACATACACCTTTTAACTTAAGTATTTTCTTAATTTAAAAATGCAGTTAAATTTATACCTTTCTAAATCTTTATGCAAGAAAAGTAGCAGCAAGATATTTATTTTTGAATTACTTCACAAAAAAAGAATCTTGCTTCTTACATACTACCGTAATAGGAATTTATCCTTGCAACATTCTTGAATAAATTTGTACTTATTTTTGTATTCTGCTAACTAACAGGAGAGAGTGTAGATAAAAAATAAACTCACTTTCAAGGACTAATGTAGGAATAAATAAGTTGTCAAACATGAATGTTATGGCTTTGGATTATTTAACTTCTTATTTTAACTCTTATCCCTATTTCTAATTTTAAGGGTAGCTCAAAAATTAGCAACTTATTTATTTATTTTTTGAAAAACAAGATTTCTGTATGACTTATGCTTCTTCCCTTTATTTTTTCCCTTCTTCTCAAGCTTTATGTGGTGGATACATTCATGGGAAGAGTGGAACTGTTCTTTCCCCAGGTTTTCCTGATTTTTACCCAAACTCTTTAAACTGCACTTGGACTATTGAAGTGTCTCATGGCAAGGGTAAGCATCTAATAAGAATTGCATATGCATATTAAATGTCTATATTTAAAAAATGCGGACACACAAAACAAAAAAAAAAATGTCATTTATAAGTTAAACCAGTACTTTTTGCCATTCCTTTGAGGAAGAAATTTAATTTCTCAAAATAAATATCTTCAAATATGGTATTTCTAGATTGTGTTTATTTTTCAAAAGTAACATTCTTATAACAATTACTAGAGAAAATGGGGTTTTGTCTCAGAAAAATGAAAAAGAATAAAAGTACAATATGTGGAAATAATAACTATTTGTTAAATAGCACTACATTTTTTTCAGTCAAAGATGTTAGGACCTTATTCATAGCTCTTCACCATTACTAAGCATAAAGAAACAGATTTGATCTGTATATTCAGACTTAAATCATTAGGGCCAAAAATTGGATATCTTTATGTTATATGTACAGTAGAGTAATATTTGAGTGCATAGCTAATCCATTAGAGAAATGTGTACAATAACCTAAGGAAAAAAGCCCAGAAACTGCTAAAAATGTCTTACATACCATTAAATCAAAACATAATAAAATTTGCTAAGCAGTGTATTGGAAGTTTCTACTGTTTAAAATCTTCTTACAGACTGGATTTTTTGTTCAGAACTCATCTGACCTTTTAAATGTGAAATATATATGAGAAGACTTTCTAAGAAGAATGTTGTTCCCTACAGTAATTTTATTGTATATTATATTTTAAAATGTATTTTATTTGAAATCTATTCTATTTGAAAACCAAACTGTAAGTCAAAATTTAACTAATTGCTGAGCTGGAGGTTGGCAAATGAAAGAACAGTCATGACTCCAGTAAAGGACTAGTCCCAGAAAACATGAAACTCTATATATGGAAGACTGTACATAAAACTTGTATACGCTTTGTCCTTGTTTTCGGGCACTTTCCTGAAGTTTAGAATAAAAAAAGAGAATTGTGTTGGAGGAAATGCAAAAATAAAACATAAATACAAAATTTTAGCCAAGAATTAAAGTATATCTCCTAGTTTAATTCTGAGGTCATGGTAGAGATTATTAATAAAAGAGTCATACAGGACCTTGAATAAAATCATAGTCTAATAAGAACTGAAAAAAACCCTAAACAATACAAATTTGGATTTTCATATTGCTGTATACAAATTACACTGAATGCCATCAATTCTGTTATGGGACCTATTGATTTAAAGCAAGCTAAGCAAGCATCCACTCTGCACATATTGATTGGTTGAGCTCTAATGCTTTCTGAAAGCTTTATTTTTGGAATTTCAAGTTTTTAATCCATGAAAAACTTTTTCCAAAACTGTTTTCTTACAATGTAAGAATTTCTTTCTGTGTCATCTATGTATGGATAAAAAAACTACTTACTAAATACTTTTCTTTCCCCCCTTTCTGGCATTTTTAAAGGTGTACAGCTGGTTTTTCATACCTTTCACCTTGAGAGCTCTCATGACTATTTGCTCATCACTGAAGATGGCAGCTTCACAGAACCAGTAGCCAGGTTAACTGGTTCAGTCTTACCCCCTACAATTAAAGCTGGTCTCTTTGGAAATTTTACTGCTCAACTTCGATTTATATCTGATTTTTCAATTTCTTACGAAGGTTTCAACATAACATTTTCAGGTAATGAATTCCATTCTTCTAAGTATTCTGAAACTGTTCCAGAGATTTTTTTTTTTTTACTTGTAGATGACAGAAACACGATGAACCACCAGTAAAAAAAAATTATTCAAAATTGTATAGTCTTTATCACAGAAAACTGGCACATGCACATGGGTATTTCGTGGAAGAAGTACAAAAGGAACTCATACCCAACTCCTTGAAAACCAATGAGATTTGTTGAGATCTGGCAATGTTTACAGATGAACATGCTATGTATGAATAATATATCTCATTTAACTTGCTTATTTAAAAAAGGAAAAAAACTGTACCACGCTGGTTAGAGCAATAATGTTGGATTTATTCCTATCAAGTACTGAAATACATTAAATCTGGAGACTTTGGACTTACCAATTCAGAGGCTGGCAGTTTTACAAGTTTGAAATGTAAATACAAGTACTAAATTATATCTCTGATATTTTGTTTATCAATAACTCAAAATGCTAGATCACTAGGCAACTTGTAGAAAAACACACAAAATATTGTGAATACAAGGGGGAAAATTGTACAGCAACAAAAGATGCGGATCACAGAACTTTTCAAATGCAGTCAAAGGTTTATGCCCTACCTACAGCTGCTACATGCATAGATAGCCAGCATATGCTATTATTTATATTAAATATATATTTTGATAAATATTATCAGGTACATTAATTTTGTGAAACAAATAGTTGAGTCTGCTTTCTTTTCCACACAACCAGAATGTACTTCTTTGTAGTAAGAAGTGTTTAGTGAGAAGACCTTAATGTGTTTTGAATATCATCTAACACAGAAAAATTCCCACATGCCTAAAGGTGTGCCACGGGGTACTCCATGTCTACGTTAACCTCTTTAGTACTGAGCAGAGGTAGTAGATCATGTGTTTCCAAAACTTACAACTTTTGCCAGCAGAAACTGGTGTGGTTTATAGATTCCCTCTAACATTCAGGACTTTCCTACAAGGCAGTTACTAAAGAGAAGGATTTCGTTATTTAGTTATTTTTAGTTATATTTGACTTAATATTCAGTAAGTCAGCTGTTCCAACACTCCCTCAGAGGTTTGTTTTTCCATCTGGCTAAATGGAGTCTCTTCCTCCAAATAAGTGGATTTAACCCCACCTTCCACCAAAGTCCAAGGTAAATGTTTTAAAAAATGGCTTTTCTTATGTGTTATTAGAAGTGATCTCTTGGGTCTTTTGGATCATATTCTGAAGACTATAACATCAGACTTATTGGGTTACATGTTAAGTTGATCTCTTTCACCATCTTTTCTCAAACAATGGTTGGTAGTGGACATCTAGGGAAGAAAAGGAAATTACGAAACAGGAAAACATAGAGTGATAATTTCCCAACATACCCTGTGGGGATGAGAAAATGTGTGGCTCAGACATTTTCTGAGTTTGATTTGGTCCCTATGTAATAGCCCTGACATTTTCCCATTAATTTATTCTGACTCCTCCTGAATTATTTCTGATGTGTAGTTATAAAAACACACTTTTTGAAAATGTGGTTATATGTCTTTCATTCACGTAACCATGTGTTTGATTTTTTATTACATTTTCTTTATTATGTAATAGTGTTGGGTTTTTTTTAATTGCAAGTCTCACTTCTAAAACTGTTTAGGATTTCAGATGAAATGAAACAAGAATTATATACAAAGACGTAATTAATTACAAAGGTAATTAAATGAAATTATAGTAAACCGCTCATAGTCCAAGCTGATTACAGCCCTTGAAATTAAGAAAATAGATGTTGTGTGGGTGGGATAAAATAGATGAGTAATTACTGTATATATAGCCATAATAGACTTATAGAAACAGTAGTGGGTTTTAGCAGAGAGAGCAACTCTGAAACATGTTTTCCAAGTACTCCAGACAAAAACAATGCAACTAATATGATGTTTGGTTTTCTCATGTGGACAACTTGTCCAAATTATTTATACATTATGTTTTATTGTCTGTAGAATATGATCTGGAGCCATGTGATGATCCTGGCGTTCCTGCCTTCAGTAGGCGAATTGGTTTTCATTTTGGTGTTGGAGATTCCTTAATATTTTCTTGTTTCCCTGGATATCGCCTGGAAGGTGCTAATAAACTTGCCTGCCTGGGAGGTGGTCGGCGTGTATGGAGTGCACCTCTGCCAAGGTGTGTGGGTAGGTGGTCACATGCTTTCATTTCATTCATCAAATCCTTAATAGCACATGGCATGTGTCAGAATGCTGGGCAGAAAACAAAGAGCTTGGGTTGAAAGAACTGATCCCCGAGCTGTAAAAACTTCAAAGTCAGTGCAAAGCATATGTAATGCATGTGTCTTTTACTTAGAGAACTTGGAGAAAATAAGGAGGAATAATTAGAATTGTGTTAGAAAATAAGATCAAAATGACATGTGAGATAAAATATAAAACTAATTATTAAACTGTGTGACACAGTTAAGTTATAAATTTCATACTTTGTCTTTCAGGGTAGAGAAACAATGTTTAGAACTTTTAGGTGAGAATACCCTGCTTTAGAGCCTGCCAGATGGTTTTAAAGTTGTTTTTTTTTTTTTCATATTGAGTTTTTCTTCTTGTAACTCTAAGCTTTTAGAATTTTTACAGTTTATAAATTGCATTACAGCTTTGTAAACTGTATTTTTTTTTTAAATTAATGTGCTCTCCTTAAAAATTGGTAACTATAAAATCAAACTGAGTGAACAGTTCTTTTTTGTGAAGAGCTCTGGGACTGTATTTTATACAATTTGTACAGTTGCTATATTTGATTTATGAGATGGTTTTATCACCACCATGTCAACTGAATCTCATCAGCTACTATTGACATAATGTTTCTGAAATGTCAGATAGTTCCATACACCTCTAAATGGATTTCTTAAGAGGGTTCTTGTTTTAAATAAGATTTTATTTCATGAAGGGAGAAATTCAGCTTCAGCTTTTTTCTTTCGTTTGTTTTAAAGGGAAAGATCTTTATACCTGAAAAAGTCACCTACATTGTATATATATGGAAGATACATGAAACAAAGTAAATTATCTCAAATTTTGTTTTTAAAAACTGGGGTTATTCAACATGAGATGAAAGGAAGTTACCGTTGAGAGAGAAACCAAAATTATATGAAATTTGCCATTCATTTGGAAAGTCTAGATTTAAGTCTTAGGCTACATTCAGGGTTATATCAGCCCTGGGATATTTGCCTGGTTTTGTTTTTTTTGGTCTTTTTTTTAGTGTTTCTCTCCTTCTGGAGAGCTTCTCTCTGTTCCATTCAAACACATTTAGTTTAGTTTAAATATCATAAAATTGTATTCATCTGCAGAAATACTGTTATCTTGTGTTGAAGAAAAGAGTCATTTTATATGATGGTCAAGTATGTTTTATTTTGTAAATGTTATCTTTTAGAAAGTCTTTCCTAAATTATCTACAGTAATAAGAGATTCATACCTGATATCTTGAAAATGCTCACTTAGTTATCCTCCTTATGTGAATGACACATTTGAAACTTGGAAAGATTACCAAAGTATCGATAATTAGCTTAATGAAGTATCAATCATTGAATTAACCATGAATTTTTAGGATTAATGTAGCCACTTACTGTGTTAAAACCACAGAAATGCCTATATATTCTCCCGTGTATAATTTAGTGATACATACTTAATCATGCATATATGTGATAAGTCTGTAGTTCATATAGGAACGGAATTTATTTTGGAATTTATTTGTCCTTATTATGTTCAGTTTTGAATAAATTTACTGACTGGCCCTGAGACTTCTGTCACTAAATCCATGAAAAGACCCCTCTTTCTAAACGATTAGTAAAACCTTTATAAAATATGCATAGACAGCTGTCACTTCTCTAAAATAAGGTAATCTAAACAAGTCTTTTAACTCAACCTATGAAGAAAATTTGGTCTCTTATTGTGTAGCAAACTAAAGATACCTATAACGCAACTAAAACAAATACAAGGAAAGAAACTTTGCTAAGCAGCTGAGTGAAACTGAGGGGGAAAGACATACTCAGTGCCATTCAATCTGCTTGAATAAGTGACTTTCTTCTTAACGTTAAGAAGGTTTAACAGAGGTCTCTTTTCTGGTTGCCATGGCACCTAAGACATTAGGGGTGAAGATATCCTCTTACCCTGAAAAGGAGTTCACACAAAGACTACTTCTTTCACAGAAGAGTGAAAAGAAACTCCTTGTCCTGAAATCTGCTGGCTTTGGAGTGTACATTCAAAAGTTAAATCTAGTCTCAACTTAGTGTCACAAATACATGAGTACATTACTGGGTTCAATAGCCTCTTGATTATTTCTTCCTCATTATCATTTCTATAGTGACCAAACTCATATCTGTAATGTATACACACCAACCTTTATTTATCAACAAGGAATTTTCAGTCCTTCTGTGACACATGGTAATATATTCCTTCACAATTATTTTAATCAGATTCGGGATGAAAGCCCTTTTAATTTAATTGCATTTAATTTGTAAACTACATATTCACACAAACAAAATGCTGATTTTTATCAGAGAAGTTGTATTCAGTTTCATCTGCTGATGAAAAAACAACAAACCAACAGGGTTTCCAAAGGTATTGCCCTTCTCTACCCAAGTAAATAATTTCAAGTCCTTCCTCTAGGGTTATCTCCAACATGCTTTGCAATTTTCTTGGTCAGAGAACTATTTGTGCCTTTTCACCATTTCTTCTTCTTTGAAGAGTTATTTTCCAGGCACGGGAAAAGTAAAGCTTGGGACATCTGGTTATCCTAACATCATGAGGATGGCATTGTTGTTTTAAGACTTTGAGTCACATATGAACAACATTATCATAATTTTCAGTGGCCTATCTCCATGCTGTGAAGGTAGATGTCTTTCCCTGGACTTCAAAGGTCTTTATCTGATTGCTTGGAATTTGGTTGGCTCTCATAATAAGACAGCATCCCCTCTTCTGCAAGGACCCTCCTTGTCACAACAAAAAGACAACACCAAGTCTACTTGCAAAATCAGATTCACGTTCATAAACAGGTGGCCTTGTAAATAATTTCCCCGTGTCAGTCCTTCACTCTCGTCTTTACAATTAGAATAATTTTGTGTATCTCAGCTATATACTTCAAGTTGTAATGCAGTATTATTCCACTTCATCCCAGAGTTTTGAAGACTCTACCTAGTTTCCCTTTGAGTAGCTAAATTGCTAAATGTGTCCTCCAGTCAGATCTCTCCCTTGACTAGAACACAATTTGTGCCTACAGCCACCTGCTTGCTAGTATTTGATGAAAAGAGCTTTACTGTTAAAACATGTGAAGATCCAGGCCCTTAGGGCTGACTCCCTTTGTACTGTTTAAAGAATAGATATGATCATTACTCAAAGTGGTGTCAAATTTCCCCCATCTTGGAAGAGTTTTCTCTTTCTTTTCTTCCTTAAAGCTTTGCCTCTCCTATGGAAGCAAATCCGTTTACCTGTCTGGTGAATTCTCTTTTTGCATTGACGTGATGTGGCTTCTCAGGAAGATCCCTTCCTTCCACCTCTTTATATGAACTGTAGAAACACTGGGACTGCCAGTCTCCTCACAGAGAATTTCTCGTTCTTGAATTGTTTAAAAGAATGGTAGCAGGGTCATCCATAAAGAAACCTCATTTCCTGTAAGACCTTCCTCAAAGCACTCAAGTAACAATGATGGTTTCTCTGACAATTGTGTCAGTAGTTGGTAACCGCAGATTACACTGAAGACACACTTCACCCTCTTTTCACACAAGAGTACTGTTTCCCAGCTTTATAGACACAGTAGTTGCATCTGGGAGAACTATCCCACAATTTTTACTGAGCTAGTGACTTGCTCCAGTACGTATGCTACACTGAGGCTTTTCTGCAGTTACCCACTCTATAAACATACAGGCAGTCTTCTGTGAAAAAAACCCAAACCTGTATGTCTACCAATATACAACTACTCTTCGAGATATGTTGTCTAAATGTACATTCTTAGTGTTCCCTTTTACCCCTCCACTCAAAATTTACTGCAACTGAGAGGAATATGGCATAAGGGGAACTCCACTACTTTGCTCTTTTGTGTGATGCAGAGAATTAACTGAGGTATGAGCTCATGTCTACAGATAGTGTCAAGGGAAAAATATCTTCCCAGCAATCCTGACACAGGGCTACCTGGAAAATAGACATGCATATTGTCTTGAAGAGGAAATGTCACTAATCCATGTCTTTAGATTTGAGATTACTGATTTAAGCATCTGGCTTTTTACTGTTCTGAAACAACTTGTCACCTATAAGGTTGCTTTATAGCAACATTATCATCTGGTATGTTACTGTAATTGACATGTTTCTCTATGAGTGTAGGTTTAATTTTCCAGATCTACTTTGGAATAATTTAATTATCATTTAAAATTACTAGTTTTGCATTGTGTGGGAGGGTAAAAACCAAGCTACTGCCATACAGAAAAGCTTCTTCTCATTATCTTTTGTCTAGTTGAGATTTGTAAACAGAAAACATATTCTGTCCCCGTCATTTGTCCCCTGTACATTTTATCTATTGTTATTCATTGTTTTGTTATTATTGCTGCAATTATTATTCTAGTATTTTTCAGAAGAAAAAAAAAATCAAACCCATGTGTTTCGTGGTTGTGACGGGGTGCTGACACTAATTCCATATGTATGATTTATTCCCATTATGTAGCTTGCTTTTACATAGTTGCAAGTGTATATGTAACTTTATACTTATTTCATCGCTGTGAAGACAAAGCTGTTGAGGAGTGTGGATGCATATTCTTCTCACTTTTTTCTTCCAGCAATGTCTTTTTTTCTCTACCTATAATTAAAGAGTTCTGTTACAGTTTCATTTACATTTCACAGTTGACTACTTTTTCCTGAGGACAAAACCCAGCTTTTAGTGAGTTGGTTCCCCTAGAGTACAGATCCAAGCGTAAAACTGCTAAGCAGTCACGAACTTCTGCATATCCACAAAGCTGTGTGAATCACAGAAGCTTGGTGAATGCTGGAGTTCAGAAATTAGGCAGAAAAACTTCAGCTGTTGAAGTATCTGATTCTGAGGCTACTGTCCTCCTAAAGGAGAGCATCACAATCATGTTTCTGCAGCTTGTTGTCATCACTAACCTTTTAAATAGGATCCACACACCATTTCTGGGAAATCTGTTACTAAGGCAGATTTTCTAAAACTTATCTAGCAAACTATGCTTTTAATCGTACTTTTGTTACTTTCCAGTTTACTTTAAGTCAAACTAGTTAGGAACTTTCTAACATTCTGTATTGGAGTTATGCTACTGTTAGAAAAGAAACTGAAGGACTTATAGGTTAGCATTAGGTTAGGAAGCATTCCTAAATAAATAAATAATTTAAACCAAACAAACTACCCCCCCCAAACCCCAAACAAACAAACAAAAAACACCAAAAAAACCCAAACACAAACCACCAAAAAACAAACAGTGAACCAGAAGACCATGAAAACAAAAGGAAAAAAATGGTAGTTCATTAGAGGTCATAAGAAATGACGAAAACCTTCCATTTGCAAGGGTAGGAGAGACTTCTCTTTCCTTCAGGAAGTATATAGGAGAATTGTTTCAACTTCCACTCAATTGTTTTGAGAGTGAGAGAGACAGAAAGAGAAAAAGAATGGAAGAGAGAGAGAGAGAAAGAGAGAGAGAAAGAAAGAAAAAGTGTTGCCATATGAAACCCCATCTAAATTGCTTGTTACATAGCTTAAAATAGTATGTAGTAAACAAAATTTGTTCTGTAAATATCAGCTGCTTACATGGTTCCGATTTAGATTCTTCACTTCCCAGTCTGCCAAGCTATGGAAGTCTGCCAAACTACAGCATCCAAAAAGACAAGGTCCTTAACTCATTTTCTTTTTGAAGAAAAAAATCTATGTGGTTATCTGTATCTTCTCAGACTTGGTGAGGAGTAGGATATATGCAAAAGAAGAAATAGGACTCAAAACAGGATACCCAGTGAGTTTGCACATGTCCAGAGATAGGTGGCCAACAAGTAGGGGCTGAGAGAGTGGAGGGAGTTTAGATTGCAGTGATAAATGCATGCATCTGATGTGCACTTAAATCATCTCCTAAGTACTTTTTGAAATGTCACTATAATTTGCAGTGACCGTCTGAAAAGGTAAGGAATAAGTCTTATAGTTTTGGTATTAATTTTTGGTGCATTGTGAAATACTGATAAAATTCTGAAAGTAGAAGTTTCAGCCTTTCCTTCCAACTTGTCAAAGATGTCCTGTTCGCTGATTGTTGAACACAATGGGTAAAAACCTGAGTGGAGACCCCTTTACAGTGAATTGCGAAGTACAGGGCTCAGAGGTAGGTACCTTCTCTATTCAAAAGACTAATTTCACCAGGAGGGAACAATCCCCATTTGACTCATGCTGGGTGTTTATTCCTTTTAAATCAGTCATTAACCCAGAGAGGGTTAAGGTCTTGCTCCTATTAAAATTCTCTGAGGGTCAGCTTGACTTTCTGCCAGAGAAAACCTTCCAACAGGTTCACGTTACACCAGAAAACCTTTCAACAGGTCTGATGTGCCCAAGAGGGGAAAAATTATCATTATGATTTCATAATGAGGGGACAGTCACCATTTTACTCACTCTTGCTAGTAATACCCTTCAGTAACCCACTGATGGGCAGTGTCCTTCTCCCCACTACCTTCTCCGAGGGTCAGCTTTACTTTCTCCCAGAGAAAACCTTTTAGCAGGTCTGGGTCACACCAGAAACCCCTACAACAGCTTTGGACCACAATGATCACTTCACCACATCCAAGGGATCCAGTCCAATGTTACAATTATGTAATGCTCTGGTCTACTTGGCAGGTTTTGAGGAAGGTAGTTTGATTTTCTCCAGGCAGAATATGGGGAAAACAGGAATTCTGGGGAGGTTCAATAACGTACTAGTCAGTAACCCAAAGAAGGTTAATGTCTTTCTTTCCATTAACCCTCTCTGCGGGCCAGCTTCACTTTCTCAGAGAGAAAATCTTACACAACAGATCAAGTCTGGGCTACACAAGAAAACCTTCCAATAAATCTGATGTGCCCAGGTCCTACCTAGAGAAGAAAAATTATCATTAACTTTTAGCAGTGGGGAACAGTTGAGATCAGGCATATATCCCAGGTTACCATGATCTTCTGCTGGAGATTTTGGTGTAGACCAAAAGTCAGCTCTCCTTTGTCCAATACTCTGGCTGTTATGCCTGTATAAAAACCTCCTCATTACTTCTCACAGAGTAATCTTGTCCCTGGCACCAATTTAATGTTATGACTTGCCCCCGAAGGTGGGGTAGCTGAAGTTCTAGTTAATAGATCCGTTGGGGCAGATCAGAGTGAAATGACACTGAATGACATGTTTATAAATATGGATGTGTAGCAGGTTTATTTTAGAACAATTGGGCTGCGATGGAAAAGAGATATGTGGCCATCTTGATTATAATCTATGGAAATATAAACCCACCACTTAAGAAAATATATAAGGAAAAGAAAGAAAGAGAAAGAAAGGATAAGAGTGGATAGTGGAGAGGAAAGTTGTCACTACTCATGGATCTGGTGACGAGACTTGATTGTTGCAATTTAGATGTCCGTTTGTTGTAGTGATGGTTGCAGACTTGATCTGTCAGGGCCAGGGGAAGCGCCCACAACATGAAGTTTAATGGGTTACTATATGTTCAGGTTCAGATGGGAATGGCCAGGTACCTCTCCTGAGCAGGGGAATTCTACACTTTCTTATGTGACACTGTGGATCATGAGCAGTCCTCTGATGGAAGGTCCCAGAAATTAGTCTGGGGGACACTTCAGGGGTCTTTGATGGTTTCTGATATTTATGACACCTTCTAAGACATGACTGCTATTTCTCACTTCAGCATAAGCATAGCTGAGGGCTATGCTTAACAGAAGGCAAGGTGAATGTCCCAATACCTCCCTCTGGGGTGAAGTTTTACACCTGAGCCAGTTGTGTGAGGGAGGACATTGGCACAGTAAAAAGTGTTATCTCATCTAGCAGGATCTGCTTTTTACTGGCCTTTTCCCTTATCTGTCTCACAACCCAGCTTGTTGCTAAACAAACATCAGTTTGTCCTGGTGGGTGTGCACCTCCTCTGCACCTGGGCTATTGTTATGCAGATCAGAAGTTTCACCACCACAGCCCAAAAACTCTCCTCCTCCTCATTGCTTGGGGGGTGCAAACCTGGCCTCAGCAAAGCACCCTGCTGCTTTTGCAAATGGCTGATTGTTTGAGTCATTAATCCTTAACATTTCACTCTCTCACAAAAGAGAAGAAAGGTCTGAATTAGTTCTTCAACTCTCTCATGTGGTTGTTTTAACAGTTATGATATTGGCTTCTGCCTACTTGTCTGGATTTTCCCTGCTCACTCTCTCTTTAAGAAACTGAGTATAATTTTACATACGATACATAATGAAAATATTATTTGTGCACTATATAGTGTGTATTCAGTTCAAACTAGCCTTTCATGGTAAGCATTGCACACAATGTAATAAACTTAGTTTTGAGTGCTGGAGCTTTTTTGTTAGGTTTGGTTTCAAATCTCCATTATTTCCTGTCCCCTATAAGTCATTTCAACTTTACGCAGTGTTCCTAAGCAAGCTGTGGAAAATTTAAATGATAATGCGGAAAAGAAAGAGCTACTTAATATTTGCATTTAATATTTAAGTGGTGTCGCTCATTTATTAAATTTTACATGGCACTTGATTTTTAATGGTGCATTAATACAGTATTTGAGTAAAATCTTCACCAAGGTATTGTTCGCTGTTATTCACATTAATATCACATTAATTTATCATATTCAGTTGTTATATTAAATACTGTTTGAATAATTGATAGGGTGCTACAATAAAATGCTGACACTATTTAATAAGCTGTTTCTTTTTAATAGTTTAGTTAGCATTCATTGCAAAGTCATCAATTACAATTAATATACTCTGTCATGTTGTAGCATTGAGTTAATTTCCATTGAGATTGAAACATAAGTGGGAACATAGTTAGCCTGAATAGCACTGGAGATTTCTGTGAGACTCTTGAGATCTGGCATTCATTGTTTTCTTTAAATTCTCTGTAGCATAAAATTTGAATTTGAGTTCACCTTTGAGAAGTCAAACTAAGTCTGAAAATTGCTATTCATTTTTATCTGGTGTTTAGGCAGAGAGAGCTCTCATTTAAGAGCTGCTCATAAGCAAGAAATCTTATCAGTAACTGAGTCTCTGAATCTTCCGATGGTAATAAGGATGAATTCAGGATCCACTGTATTTCAGAATGCTTTATTTAAATGCTGTCACATTTAAATTGTTAAATGTTTAAGTTATTTTCTATTTTGTACCATGTATTTAATAAAGTTATTTGATAAGTTTTTTATAATTTCTATTTCTTTATCTTCTAACATTACATTTTTATGAATACAATCAAAAGGTGGTGTTTTTTAACCCCTCCCTTTACTTTAAATGTTTGATCGAAGATTTGTTTGAGTTAGTGTTTGAGTCTTACTGTACCTGAATCTTTAAAATATGATACCATGTAGTAATTACAGGTTTGAATTGTCTCTATCTGAAAACTGAAATTTCAATAGTCAGGAAACACAAAAAGATTTCAACTGGTGCTGGGCACTCTGATTCTATTTTCAAAATGAAACGGAGTGATTTGTATGAGACTTCAATCACTTTTATCTGAGACCTGATATGAAATATTAGTCACCTATAGTTAGAAAGAATAATGATTTCCTCGAGTCACCCTTTTGCCTTTTTTTCTACATGTTAAGGTTGTGTATGCTTAGTGTTGTTTCTTGCTAAGAAAAATAATGTCGACATGTTATGTCCATAGCTTATTATCACATGATACTAGAAAGAGTAGTCAAAAATCTTAAAACAATTTAAATCCAAACAATGCTTTCACCTTGGTTTCTGCCAATAATCCCCTGAGACCAATTAACATCATAGGATTTGTTCTGAGAACCTGAGCAGTGCCTTATGTTTGTGGCATATGGATTGAGAACAAATTAAGCAAACTGCAGAAACGGCTTTTCCTGCTGCTTAGTCCTTCCTTCCCTACACCATTATTCTTTGCATGTGAATGGTGCAAAAAATACAGAATAAGTTATTTGTTTTCAGCGAGGCACTTCAGTAGGGTTTTCAGTGAGGTGTTCTAAGCTCACCACCATCACATGGGTGTTGCTTAAAGAATATTGTGGGAGGCTGATTTAAACATACTTTAGTAGTGTGGTTGTACCTTTACTTGAAATCTATCTTAGAGAAGCAAACAATAAGGGGAAAGAAGAGAAAAAGAGAGAGATAAAAAAGGGAAAAAAGGGAAAGCCACTCCTGAGGCACCAGCTGGTAAGAGGATGGAAAGAATCCTCAGACAAATAATGTAGTGGTGACAATGGTGATGATAATAGTAATGCTGAAAATCTTCCTGGCTTTCTCCCTTGTACAGTTACATTTTTCATGCAGACCTTCTCAAGCTCCTCAGTGATAGCTTATTATGCTGTTAACACTGAACAGAACATGTGTAGGTGCTGCAGACTAAATAGTGATTAACGTTTGTGCATGTATTTTATTGTGTAACATTTATCGCGTTTTAAAATAACTGTTAATTGCTTGTTATCGAGGTTCCATTCCAATATGAAGTCACATACTAAAGACTACCAGGTCTGGAGTGATGTGATCTTAATGTAGAATTCCAGGTGAAAAGCCACAAGGCAAAAGAATGAGAAGTGGGAAGAGAACAGTATCATTTTAAAAAATCAGTGCGTAAGTGACAGGTTACAGGCTCACACGTGAAGGGCAGGCTGCTGGATTGGAGATGCAGGACTGTTAACCTACGAAGATTCAGGCACTGTGCAACAGAGGTGTTGTGGACACTCCATGTGCAACATTCCATTTAACAGGAAGCTTCAGCTCCTAGCACTATGTTAGAATTTGGACATGAAGCTGTGCTTGAGTCCAGTCATGTGTTGTGTCTGCCATGCCGAAGTCATATGCTCAGCTTTAGAGAGCCCTCAATGACTGTGGAGAAACCCTAAGTTTTTGCTCTCATGTGAAGACAAAGCATACGATGCTTAATTCAGTTTTATCTGTGATCCCTTTTGCTCTTGTATTAATGTTGCATGATCATCCTACTGTGTAACAGTATTGTCCAACAGAAACATAAAAAATTATTGACTGTCTGAGCTCTGCTTCTTCTCATATTTTATGAACTGCTGCACCATTTTGTAAATATAAAAGAGGTATTCTGCACTCAGCAGAGTGCTTTGTGTCAGAGAAGCCTTTAAACTGACAATGTACTACTTTTATTTGGTCTCTGCTTTGGAGATCTGCTTAAAATTCTGTCAAACCCTTTAGCAAGATATATGAAAGAAAAATAATAAAGCAAACTTTTCCATTAAACAAAGTTATTGTTACATTTTACATGAACTGTATTTCAAAGCAATTCGAGAATCCCTGAGTTTTGTTTGTATTACAGTTTGTGTTCATATTCAGGAAGTGTTCAATGATCTTCAAAAGATCGACCCTCTGCAGTTTCCTTTTATCAAATTTCAAGTGAGACAATGAAAGAAGAAAAAAAAAGTTACTTATATAATTGGAATTTAAGTGACTTTATTAAGGAAAAGAACAAACAATGGGGTCAATACCCGTTCCAGACAGATTACTCTCACTGAAAGGGAACAAAAGAAGAGTTTGATAAAGCAGCATTTTTCAGTCTACTACAGTCCTTAAAAAGGTTATAACAGAGGACTCAGAAACTGTAGTAAAAATAAAGCATGTAGTTCCTCCTCTAAAACCTCTTATGTGTGGAAATAGATGGTATGGAATCAAAAAGAGTATACTTTTTGAATTCTAAGGGGTATTTTTGATTTATAATAAATAAAGTTAACTTTAAAAAGCACAGAAGACTCAAAAGTTGTAATAGGGAACTAGATTAATCTGCCTTTATTTGCTTTCCACCTTTTGAAATGTGGAAGCAGTAACATACAGATTTTTTTCTTTAAAAAGAAGATGAGTTTAAGGACCTTGTCTTTTGGATGCTATAGTTCAGCAGACTCCCATAGCTTGGCAGATTTGGGAAGTGAAGGATGTAAATTGGAACCAAGCAGCTGATATTTAGAGAACAAATTTTGTTTATGACGTGTTATTTTAAGTTATTTAACAAGCAATTTAGATGTGTTTTAATATGACAACAGCCTCTTAATTTTATACATCTTGTTGGAACACAGTAGGTGCTATTTCATGTCTCTTCTGCAAGAATGTGCCTGCCTTCCTTCCTTCCTTCCTTCTTTCCTTCCTTCCTTCCTTCCTTCTTTCCTTCCTTCCTTCCTTCCTTTCTTCCTTCGTCTTTCTTTCTCTTCCTCTTTCTGTCTCCCTCAGACTCAAAACAATTGTCTACAAGTTGCAACAATCCCCCTATATCCTTCCTAGAGGAAAGAGAAGTCTCTCCTATACCTGCAAATGGAAGCTTTGTGTAACTTCTTATGTCCTCTAACGAACTATACTTTTTTTCTTTTCTTTCATGGTTTCCTAATTCACTGGGGTTTTTTAATTTATTTTTCTGCTTTTTGCTCCAAGCAGTCTTTTGTTCATATTCACTGTTTAAAAATATCTTGGATTACACATATTTTCATTTTTTTCATCACATACCTGATTAAGTTGAAATACATAAATTGAGAACTGGATTTTTATTGTTTAATCTACAGATTCAATTTAGGTGCCACTGACCATATTGATAGTAAAAATGCTAGAACTTTGATTCAATTTATTTTGTATCTTGAAAAATCAAATAGATTAATACAGAAACAAAGGAAAGGTAGACGTGCAACATAAAGAAGGGATCTCTATTGCATCAAAATCCATATTTCAGTGCTGCCTCTTTCTACATCAATTTATTGTATCATATGCAGATTTTAGGTTCTTAAATTGTGCCTGTGTTATACTAAGCACATCATACAACCACACTAGGAAATATATTCCTTTTCTTTAAAGGCTACAGCTGGAGGAGCTAGTGCTGAAAATACTATTTACATAGAGCACGTTCAGTGGGTGTGTTATGGCATACCTGTTCACCTAAATTCACACTGATTTTTCCCACACGAGGTTGTGGACCAAAGTATGAAGACAGAATGATGGAGGCAGTAATTACTTTAAGATCAGTAAAGATTATTTCTCCTGGAAAACTCTTTGCTTCTCAATGTTTACATAATTTAAGACTTGTAGATACTAATACTGATGTAGTTGATTTTTATCAAAGAAGAGTGCATATGGCTAATATTCAGTAAATTATATTTAATAAATGAAATTAGAATGAGTTACAAAATGTTTTTCTCATGTGGGACAATGAGAAATCTTTTCTCTTTCATCTCTCTGGGCTGCAGATGCCCCTGACAGGGGTGGGGTGTGAGGGAGGAGTTTGACAGGGATTCTGTCAAGATGAAGGCTGGTCTCTGGAACTCAGAAGGTATCTGGAAAGCACTGAAGTAGGGTAAGGAAGTGTCCTCTGTAGTCAAGAACTAAAGAGCTCTTTCAAGATCACGTGATAATATTTGTCTGTTTAACTTGAGACACAAAACCCAGTAGTTATTCATAGAATACATGCTAGATACAGAATATTGCATGACATATTTCTAGACTGATTGGCAGTTTTTTACTTTTTAGTTACTATAGGTGGATGAGCCATATCACTTCTTTGCACAAAACTTCCATGGCTTGATTTTTCATCAAAAATGTAAGAGATGTGGCTTCGTTGCCTTTGCTTATGTAAAAGAATTTTAAATTGTATCTGATCCTTACTAGCAGAATCATCATGCCATTGTTGTTAAAGGCTATTGTTCATTTTGCATAAAGAGGATTAATTGGAGGTGATGAAAATGAATGTGAACATGAATATATTTTTCTAGACTAGTACTTTGGTGCTGACATGGTTACAGTGAGTGTTAATTCATGAGTTATTTCATAATTTTATTTCCCAACTCTTTAATGTATGTATTTCCGAGAAGAAGTGTTCCTTCTCCCCTGTTTAATGCCCTACCCATTATGCTAAAGAGGTTAGTTAACACTTTGTGACTGATTTTCTAATCTCTTTATGTGAGAAACAGATCATAGGAAATGCATGTACAAATCCCCAGAGTCAAAGTGAATTGAATTGAGGTGTCACACATTCTGGCTGCACGTGTTAGCTACTACATAAAAAAGCAGCAGCAGTATCAGCTACTGTAAATATTTCTAAAGAAAAAACATGACTTTTCCTATACCACTAGGTAAATATTAGGGCCTAGAAGGGGAGAGATGCCTTTGACTGCATGAACTTTTCCTCCTGCCAAGACCAGGCTCAGTATTGTGGTTCATGGCCGCTCTTTTGAATTTCTAGTCCCTCATTACGTGAAGTGTGGTCATGACATTCTGGATTGCAATGGGCAAAAATGGTTAGAAAAAATACTCAGTGGAAGTCCTTGGCATAAGGTCCTTAAACCTGATCTGTGACATGTTTTGTATAAATTGAGGAAGGGAAGTTGACAAAGAAGGCTTGATTTCCTTTGGAAACCTCTTTCTGAGGTCCCTGTCAGTGATTTACTGACTGACAGATGAGCTAGGAAACTTGACTGGTCAGAGGACATGAGCAATCATTTGTCATGGTAATGAAGGGAATGATGGGGCCTGATGAAACTGCATGGCTGTCAGATATTTGCAATCCATTTGGAATAGGGATAATATGCACTGAAAACAGACTATGGTTTTATAGCATAGGTTAGAGGTATATGAGTGCCAACTTGACTTCAGAAAATTTTGCAGTATAATTGAAGTTCCTCAAGTAAATGTTTTAATGTCATATGAAGCCTAAAAGTCTATTTAACATTTTTAGAAAGAATACAGATTTGTTTCTAAACCTATCACTTCTTTGATATAGCATATCTGTTGATTACAATTATACATTAATTTATTACTATTTTAACTGCTATAACAAGTTTTTAACAAACTCTGAATGAGGTTTAAATGATGTTTAGGTCAAAATAATCCCATATATTTTATCCCTAGACTAAACAATGAGATGAAAATATCAATCTTGAGCACCTTAAAAAAAGCTGCAGATTAATAGTTAGTATGCTAATGTTACTGTGGGATTTTTTAAAGTGTTTTCAGGCCTGTTTTTAAGAATTTTGAATATCTGTTTGAACAACACTGATATTATTTGATATCTATTTGGGTGTTTTCCTCTATGTGATGAAATTTATGTTGCATATTTGGAATAATTTTTCTAGTCTTTATTCTGAATTCAAACTGAGTCCATGGGCTGGAACATACCACTCCTCCTACACTTTTTTATTTTCTTTACTGGAGAACTGTGACAAAAAAGTGTCTGATGGAAGTGTTAATATGTACTTACTACAGATAGCTCTGAAAAAGACTCATCCTCTCTTTACCCGGAAGAAAAAGGATCTGTCTGCTTAGGCCTGACTAATATCAACAAATGTTTGTTTGGTTTTTAGTGTTTTGGTTTTATTCCAGGTAGAGAAAAATGTGTTTGAATGATCTTGATTTATTGCCAGATTCTTTTTTTTTTTTTTCCCCAGCAGCTTATTGTCTGTTTTTTCCAGTACTTATCTGTAAAGCTGGATATGAAAGTAAAAACGTTATGTTTATTTGAAATGTTACCACAATAACTATATGTCAATAAAATATCCAGGCTAACCTGCATTATTAGTAGTGTGATGGGAGGACCAAGGGATAAATTGGAGGTAAAAGGGGATAAGGGCATATAATAATCAGTGAAATGCATAAGATAGCAACTTTGATAGGGTTTCTAGGAGTAGTTCCTACAGAGATCTGTTAGAAATACACTTTTACTAGATAGCCTGTTAGAGTTTTCATAGGGTTTAAATATTACTGCTAATAACCCATATTTTCTTGAAATGGATAATTCACTTTTTTCTTTTTTACATGTGTCTGTTTTCTTTAGCTGAATGTGGAGCAACTGTCTCTGGAAATGAAGGAACATTGTTGTCTCCAAATTTTCCATCTAATTATGACAACAACCATGAATGTATCTATAAAATTGAAACAGAGGCTGGAAAAGGGATCCATCTTAGAGCCAGGAGCTTTCAACTGCATGAGGGAGATATTGTTAAGGTAATAAGAAAATAATTCCACTTTCTGTCATGTTAAACATTCAAAATGCATGAACAAATCTGGTTTTAGTGCCAATTATCCTTATTTTCACTCCACTTTCTGACACAAAATTAATGAATTCTAAGTGGATAGCATCAATTCTTTTGTACTAGAGTCAATGATTTATACTAGATTCAAAGAAACTATAGGTTTAAGAGTCCAATTACATTTCTAGAAGTGTTAGACTGTTTAAAGTGCTTTAAAATGTAAAAAGAAAACATAAAATGTGAACTTGGAATTTGAATACATAGTATTATTTTATGTTTGCAGCAAGATTTATAATTGTTGCACAGAGATTTTTTTTTTGTCCTGAACAAAACCACTGGGTTTTTTTTCAAATAAGTAATTTACTCATTTAAATAGAGAGAAGCATTGACCATAATGAAATTAGTCTTTCAAATTTATGTCTCCAAATTTTCAGTTAATTAACACTTAAAATCACAAAGTATTCAGAATTCAGTTAGCAGCTTCCTTCCTGGAGATCTCCCAGTACCCCATTTAACATGTTAGAAATTGCTGTCTACATTTCAACCTTGATTTTTATTATTTATTTTTTTTTAATTTGCATTGAATGCTTCCCACAAGGATTTTAAAGATATCATTGTTATGGATCAAATTTTGGTGGCTATATTTTTATTCACTTTGTCATCTTAAAAGATTCCTTATGTAATTAAGTGTCACAATTCAATTCCAAGTTATACATTTCCTGCAAAGAACGAGGCATTTAGAGATAGGATGAGGTAAGGAGGGAAAAAGAAAAAATCTTCACTTTAATATAAATGCTTGTATCTTTGTTATTATATTTCTGTTTTTTAACAAGTGCAGTCTGCATTTGACCATGAAATATGTAAAGTTTTGAGAATCCCCCAATAATATCAGAAAGTTACAATAAAAAGAATGGCATTTTCTCCATCTTTACGCACTAAATTATTGATGATAAACTCCTCCATGCTTGTGTAGCCACTGTGTATAAAACACTGCAAGACCTTGGCCTATGGTTTTGCTTTTAGATCAAAGGGAATTGGGTAGGTGAGCAAAATATGTGGTCTATATTGTCTTTTGTTCCCATTATCCATATTCTGACAGTGCAGATCCCCAAAAGTATTTTTGCTCTGAACAGATGTATCAAGCAAGAAAGAACTTAATTGCCACTGAGTTGCTTGAATGTGATACATAAGTCTCCTAGAAGCTTTGCACATATATGGTTTATAAATAATTTAATGAACTACCTAAAAATCAACAACAAAAAGCCCTTAGAAAACCCTAAAGAAACATTCAAGAAACTCAACTATCCTTCAGAATATTTCATGAGTAATGTGGAGCATACTTAAAGATATTCCCTGAAGATATAAGAAGGATTTGCCTGAGAGAAAGCTGTTCTGAGCAATCTGTTAGATGCTTTCTTCTTTCACAGATCTGTTAGCATGATCCTCTTGAGGATCCAAAGGAAGTAAAGGCAAAATTATGCTGATGTTTGAACTGCAAGGCCTGTTGCCTGGTTCTGAGTCAACTGGCACAGCACAACTGCCATTTAAACAATCAAGCTCTCTTCCACTCTAGTCTCTCTATAACCTGCACTTATGAAAATAAAAGTCTATTTCCTCTCCATTCCCATGCCAGGATGTCCTTTTACATATTTCTATTGGAATCAGCCCTTTGGCAGGGCTGTGGATGTCAAAGTTGCTTTCTCTCCTATCTGCACCCAAAATATAAGCAAAATATGTCATAAGCACCAGCCTTCTATTTTGTACCTGCATTGCAGAAAGCCCCAAGACTGCATTGCAGGCAGCTTGCAACCAATGCACTAAGGCTTAAAAATATTTATAAACCTTGTGCTGAAACATAGGGCATTTTCCCTGCTGAATATCTTACTCTGTTTTAAAAGAAAGATAGATGCATATGTAATGTTGCATTGGATGCAGGTGCCCATATGGGCGGGGGGGCTGCAATGGGGGCTCTGTGAGGGGAGGCCGGGGCTGCCTGTGCCAGACACGGTCAATTCCAGCTGTCTCTGACCCACCCACCGTAAGGCTCGGCTGAGCCCACAGCTGAGGCCAGGGGGTGGCACTGGGGAAACACATGTAAGAAAGGGCAAAAAATGTTGCTCAGTAGTGTGTGATAAAGAGGACTGAATGAAAACTGAAATAATCATATAATAATCCCAAGGTCAACCCACCAGGAATGTCAGACAAAGCACCTAAGGTCACTATTTGTTTGAGGTGAGATCACTAAGAACTCCATGAGGATGTAATGAAGGGATTTTGAGGTTTATATGGGAATAAGCAAAAGAATGACAGCAAGCTATACAGGATTTATCTCCTGAGCCATCAAAGCAATATTATAAAAGCATTTCCCTTTGGGATTATTTTATGCCATAAAGATCTTTGCAATTAAGGAAATTTGCTAAACTTAGTTGTAAGTAATTTTCTTTTGCTGTCAGAATGAGAAACTGGACTTTAGGAAAATCTAACCAGCATTTTCTTTTCCTTCAGGTGAGTGTTTTACATTCCCAGAGCACGTGCAGATACACTAGCACTGTTACTGGAGCATTTCGCTTCATAAATAACTGTAGCACTGTCCTCTTTTGTCTGAATGTTTTAACCCCAGCAAGTAAAGCAAACACTTCCTTTTTATTCCTCACAAACATTTAGGTGAAATGGGATATCTCTGAATCTGACTAAATTTATCCTAGTGCTCCAAACAATGCTGTGATCATTCCCTGCTGTCCCCAGGACCAACTTCTGCAGTTTGACTACATCTGTAATGTTAGCTGTCTAATCTTACACAACAAGATGACTCACTCAAACTGTCTCTCAGAAACAGTCCCTGGCCTAGGCAGCTCCTGCACTAATGCCCTCTCAGGGAAGATTTGTGAGGGTGTTAGTAAGTCTGCATTAAAAGTGTTCCAGATGTACTCACAATAAATACTGTGCAGACAATCAAGTTGTGGTGACTGGACTCCCACCGTGTTGCTATTTACTTGCTTTGAAACTATAAACTACCTGCAGCTGTATATATTCAGCTTGGTATTCAAGTAGGAATATTGAGGCTGGATATTGAGGCTGAGGTGCACATGGAATAGCATATAATTTGCAAAACTATTTCTGACATCAATAAGACTAGTGGAAGAGGAAGAGTCAAAACTATCACTTTCAAAAAGAATGCATGCAGGTTAATGACTGCAATTTGTGAGCAAAGCGTTCTATAGCTCTGACAAAATTTGAACTTGAATTAGCAGGATAGAAATTTGAATTCCTGTAAAGTAATAGAAACAGCCTCACCATTTTGAAGGGCATATGACAAAACTGAATACTTGGATTATCACTTTATTTTGAAGCTTATCTTTCTCACTCACTAACACTTCATCTTCCTGAACTCCCTGTTTTAACTGCCACTTGAAGTTTCTTAATTCTTTGAAGTGGCTACTTATGCTGAAATCTTTATAATGCAATCACAGTGAGTTTGTTGGAGGTAAGAGGAAAACCAGAATGTAATATTCTGTCTTTCATCTGTTTGGCCGAATAAACCTTTTTTTTCTTCGTGACAGAGCCATGGCAAAGAATGATTAGGCAAAAAGCTTTTTCTTTCCTAGGGATGGTTCAAACAACTTTTCGGTATAAGCAAGGGAGATTCAGTGCTTGTGTTTGTTCATTAACACTGTTTCAGTCATTAGAGTAGTTATGCACCTACTTATGTCTGTAACGTTACAACAGCTGGACAAGTGTCACAGGTACAAATTGTCATAGCTTTTTTTTTTTTAACAGCTGCTGTCACATGATGTTTCTTATCTAATTTTAATTTCATAAAGCACTGATTTATTTGTGTATGGATTAATCTTGAGAGATACTAATATTTAATTTGTTAATCCTCAGGTAGGAAGAGTTTCTGTAACAGTCAGAGAGGCAGAATGCTGTTGGAACAAGATCTCTAAGGGACAATTGTAGTATTTTCATGGGTTTTTTGTTTTGTTTTATAGAAGAAAAAAATCACTTTTTAAACATGGGTAGCATTTTTAATTAATGACAATTAACAGAACGTTCCATTCAAAGTATTATCTCATGAATCAAGTCTAATATATCTGTGGAAATAAGTCTTATGGGGAACAAATGCTTATTTACTTTGTACAATGGGTTTCCAACTCTGATAAATAAAGTGTAATCAGTCCATAAAAGTGATCTGTAGTTCTGTCCCACAACAATGGTTAGAAGCTCGAAACTAATTTTTCAGATACTCTTAACACAACTGAAGTCATATTTCTTCAAAGAGGCAGACATTAAATATGTGTTACTGCTTGCAGGAATATTAAATACAATTGATTGTATCATTTGATACATCTCCTCTGTGTGATATAAAAGAATCTTTGCCTTAATAATAAGGATTTATTGTTCTATCAGTGGTTAGCACAATATGTTATTTTTCAAAAGCTTATTTTGGATGTTAATTATTTATATCTATGTATGTTTATTAAAATAAATGTATACTTTTGTCTTTAACAAAATAAAATAAAAAAGCAACATGCAAAAGATTTTTTATGTTGACACTTGAGAGGAAGGTGGTAGTTTCAAGACAAATATCTATATTGATGGCATGCTGGTATTTTATCTACAGAGAAAATAGAACTGCTTTTGATTGTTGGTCCTCACCTACAAATGTTGCAATGATCTGTCCTCTTAAAAGATGCCTTTCTAAATTTCATTAATAGATCTAACTGGACTTTCAAATAGGAAGAAGTGCCTGTGATTCAAATGTAGAAATTTATATTGCTAAATGGGTCATTTTCTGCCTCTGTCTGGAATCAGTATAAATCCCCACTGTAGCACAAGGTCTACAAGTGGAGAGATGAAGATCCAGAAGTTGAAATATTTAATGTAATTGTAGCTTTTACACTACTTGTCTATAGTCACTCTAGGACATATGAGATAAGGGCAAATTATCTTTCACTTCATATCAGAAACCAGCTGTCCAAATTCATTACTTGCTTTTGTATAAGCATTGACATGATGTTTCATGTATGGTGTATATTTACACACTTCATATTGCTTATTTTTTCCATGAGAAAGTATAGGTGATTTATTTAATTTAAAGAATAAATTAGCTTTTTTAGTTCATCTTGAGAAAATAGAAGAAAACAAAAGCAGGGAAGGTTATTTTCTCACTTTGTGGCTTTCAAGGTTTTGCAAAAAGCAAAAAAAAATTTAACCCCCACACAAGAGTTTGTACTTGTCCTATGTTGATGACTATTTAAAAGGGCATTCTTATTCAATGTAGGATTTCAAAAAGCACAGAGGTTGATATTGTTGATTTTGTCCTCCATTGAAAGTTTTCAATAAAGTAACATGGTAAATAAGGATATCTCCACTATTACTTTGGAAATAGGCTCCTATATCTTTTTGAAGACCTATCTTTCTTTGTTAGAACCTATAGTAATCCAAAAATTGCTTCAAGCTTATAATCTGAAATAAAAGGTGACAGACTGACTCTAAAACCTTGGCTCTGCTGTTGATATATCCAGACAGGAGGGAAAGAGTAGGCTGTAAGGGATTACCTTCAGTGGTGATTTTAGAACTTATACCTCTGTTGGCCTTTGTGAATAATCACAAAAAACAATCTGAGTTTATGAAACCTCAGAAGACAGAGTTGCATATAAATATTAATTCTTTCAAGATGAGCTCACAAAACTGAAAAGGAAAAAGACTATAAAATACCTTAAGGGAGACAGAATATTTTAGATTTTACTGAACTGTATAACCAAGAGGTATGTACTTCACAAAATAGAAATATTAAGTTTTGGGGGAAACTATTGGCAATACATAGCTAACTTTTGAAGTGTTGTATAATGGTAAACTAAAGCTTTTCAAATATTTAGATTTGATGTCCAGTTTCATACTGTTGTTTCTTCAAGGTTTATGATGGAAAAGACAGTTCTTCACGCTCTCTGGGAGCCTTCACCAAAAATGACATGATGGGAGTCATCCTTAATAGCACCTCTAACCATATGTGGATAGAGTTTAATACCAATGGATCAGATACTGATCAAGGATTTCAGCTGACCTACACAAGTAAGTAGTTCATAAATATGGTCTCATTGATTGCTTTGTGGGGAAATGTTTATTTCTTAGCTGTAGTGATTCATCATGGAGTGGTGAAGATAATTTCCTAGAAGGTACTGTGGTTGAGACTGAGCTTTACTTGTCTAGATGACTGCATAGGTGTTAGTAATTTAAGAACATTGCTAGAAGCAAAATTGTAAGTTTTTAAATTTAGCATGATTATTTTTAAGACTTAGCAGTGGGGTTTGAAAAAGAGGGAATAGTGAATTGTGACATACGTGGATTGAATATATTAGTATTACATTGTAGCACAAAACATTTAGAGAGCTAGATTTTCGAAATGAAAAATTCAATCCCTGAAGTCAAATACTAAAAAAAAAAAAGAAAAGAGTACAAGAAAACTGTGTACCTGGGTGCACACTCTTAATGCGTCCTGACTGCTTGTCAGGAACAACGTGAAGTATGCTGGAAAGAGATCTGAGTGAACAAGTTTTGAAAAGTGAGTGCACTTGTCCCACAGACTAATGCAACTAATTGAATCAATTTTCCTGGCAAAAGAATTTTGAATCAATTTTCCAGTCTTTAGTGGGGAATAACTTTGGGGATAACTAGTTTGATTACAACATACCTAAAGAGATATTTTGTGCAGGTTTCAAGCAAACTCCAAGTTTTCTTTGCCTTCAGTTTATTGCCTTTTCCATTACTTTCCATGAGCTGCTGTTGAATCCTGTAGAACAGAGCACCACAACATACTGTGGCCCAGAAATGTATTCATAGTTCTTTCTAGTAGATCGTTTTGTTTCCCTTTGGACTGGAGCTAGCTGTGGAATAAGCAGAAATCATTCCCTTCCCTTTCTGTCTTTCTGCTGTGCCTGAAAAATCTCAAGCTTTATCATTGTACCTTTAGAGATTTTTTTCTTACAGAACTACAAAAGAACCACTAGGGAAATCTACTCTGATTTGCCTAGAGAAATCGTAGAATTTTTCCTTTGAAAAAAAGGAATCAAACACCTGTTTTAAAAATAATCTTATTTTATGGATTCTGATTTCAAGGATCTTGAATCTGTTCCTTTCAAATCCTGCTTCGGTTATCAGTTCTACCAACTGTTGAGAAATATTATTTAAAGATGGAATTTTGCCTAATTTCTACATCCAGTAGCTTGATTTTGTTACACTTTACTTTGCAATTCTAATAATATTTGCTCTCCAGTGCCATATTTTTCTGTGTAAGGCAAGATATGATAATTTGTGTCTTAAGGCTTTTTTTCCTGACTGGTTGGTTTTGAATCTGTTTTCTATTCTTCCAAGTATTTTCACATTGTGTGGTGTAGACAGAATTTCACATGGTGATCTTAATACTGTGTAGAGAAGCAAAATTCAGTTTCCTATGTCTTCATCACATTTTACTTTTTTTTGTTTTTGCCAAGTATCTAATTTATTTTATCATAAATGATCAATTTGCAGCTGTTCATGTTGAAAAGCTTGTCTGTAATAACTTTTCCTCCTACTTTCTCTCACATAAGATGTCCCCATTTGTAAACACAGTCTAATTCCTTACATTTTACAGTATTTTTGGAAGGCAAATTCAATATAATAAATTTTGAGATAGTGACCATCTAACCAGGTGATTTCCATCAACTTTAACTGTTATTTCCAAACCCTTCAGTGTGGGACTTTTCAGGTTTTATAATTTTTTAAAACTTTTTTTATAATTCGCAATGTTTTGAAAACTGGTTGCAATGCCGACTCACATTCTTTTTCTGAAAGAGTCTAATCTAGTAATATCTTAAAGATTAGATATACCAGAAATTTATACTCATTATTTGATGCGTTTGGAGTTTTTGGTGCAGTTCCAATTCAGTTACTAAACAATTGTGTCCATTCTGCATTTGGTAAATACATCAAACACAAAGTGATAATTATATTTTTGGATTAATAAGGCTGTAGTTTACACTTCCCTGAAAGATTGTTCTTCAGTTTGTTTATTCACTTTTCAGATTGAAATATAATTCCAGATACTTTAAAAACACTAAAACAAAGAAAAAATATTAAAAGGGTACTAAAATATTGTCTCACTGAAGAAAATGAGAAATCTATATGATTGAATGAAATTGAGTAATGAATATCATAAGACTGTTAGAGAGAGATAAGAGAAGTGATGATCTAATAAATCTAGAGGTAAATTAGTTCAGGTTACTTCCTGTCTGGTTGCTGACTTTTTGCTATCCACAGGGCATTATCAACAGCCCTTAATTGTTGGTCTTTGTAGTACTTTTCTTCCTATTAAAGCTATTGAAATTAAGAAGTTACACTGAAATGTGTTATTTAAACATTAAAAATGTTTACTATGTCATTTCTGTGCAACTACCTTTCCACCTTTTTTGATATTGTGAATTCTGAAGATAATGTTAAATTTAAAAATACAACAAAAAAGCTAATGATTAATGAGAACAGAAATGCAGATAAAGAAACTTTTATCTTTGTTCAGAGTCTCATTACTGATATAATAAAACTGAATTCTATACATTTAGAATCTGAGATGTTTGTATAAATTGTAGAAATCAGAATATAAGCAGATATTAAAAGGAAATCTCTAAAAGATTCAAGTTCTAAATGAAATCTGATGGTCTATAGCTACAAGATTGTTTCAAGGAAATGGGTTTAACCTGATAGATAGAGTTACAAGAAAGTATCCTAAAACATCTGTACTCTTTCTCCTCTTAACTCTTTTGAGAAACTAAGAAACATTTTGACTGAGGAATAAAATTATAATGATTTTATTTAAGGAAACTGCTTCAGAAAAATGAAGAATATTTTAGCTTGAAATTGGTGGGGTAAGTATGACTAAGAGTCAATGAAACTGTAATTTGAGCAAGAGATGAATCTGACTCTACCAGAGGAGAAGAAAGACAAAAAGAACAAAGAAGAAAACTCGTCTACTTTGTGTAAAACAAGTTTATATAAAGCCATTTCCTTACCATGTGCTAGGAAGAATAATGGAATGTGTCTGTTCACTTATAGTATCTCTACACTGTTGTCACAGGGAACTGTGTACATTTATATTCCAGTGCTGAGGAAATGACAAAAGCAGCTTGATGGGACTGAATTTTTTTACCTAGGAATGATCTCAGGTGTCAATAGATTATTCCATCATAAATGTCATTTCAGTTACCTAGGAAAGTCTTTAAGTGTGAGAAAGTGGATTATCTTGGTCTTAAGAAGGAAGCCAAAATTGTACTAGTTTTCCCTGATTTTATTTCTCGCTCCTCTCAAACAGAGCTTCCAAAAATGACAAGGTTTTTTCTCTTCACCTATCTCCATTTTTTTTTTGTTTTGTTTTTAACCATTATGGGAAGTGTTTGTAAAATTCAGGGAACCAAAAAGAACTTTTAAGATGGCTTTACTTCTCTGAGAATAGAGGACATTAGTAGAGATCTGCATGTAAAAATATAATTTTATACGTATTTTAGCCACAACTGAGTCATGTGGCAACTGGTTTTCTTCATTGAGAAAATGTCAGTTATTCTTTCATAATTGCAGTTTTATAATTTGGGGGATCTTTTTTTTCCTCTGTCTGATTAGAACTTTTCTCCTTGAGACACCTCTAGTTTTTGTGGGGAAGAGATGTAGATATAGGGATTCCCACAGCTGGACCTACTTTTCCTGTTCAGTGCTCAGTTAGAAGATTTGGCCATTCTGGTATAAAGACAACAGTGCTTTGTGCTGTCATGTCAGTAGCATTTAATGCTAAAATGACATTTAGATAGAAACGAAATCTTATTGATGCCACACAGTGACAGGAAGAAAAAGCAAAACACAGCTGTCTGGTAGAAGTAACAGACTGCAACTTTAAATAAGAAGAAATGCAGTATGGCTTCTGAATAACAAACAGGCAGTCTCCCTGCTGTGTCTAACCACTCCCTTATCACAGTCCTGACACAAGAGGAATTTTAACAGTGACTGTTTTCACTTATCATGCGGAGAACTGAACTTACTCTGACTTGTGTCACAAGTGCTTCCTTGCTTCTGTTTAATCCTCATTCCTTGAACTCAGTAGTCTGACTTTTCTTAGTACTTTTCTGTACTAAAATAATCTCTGCACACTTTACCACAACATCTCATATGCAAATGTTTTGAATATGTTTTTTGAATACTGCCTAACGCTGGCTGCTGTATGATATACATATGAATGTACAGATCACATATCAATCAGCTCTATACTATATTTCACAGTTTTCTCAGTTCCCAAACATTTGAGAAGAAAACACTTTCCCTTCACAGTATTAGCTTGAAATCTCAAAACTCATTTCTTCTCATGGTGCCAGATGATAAGTGTCCATATTCATGATGCCATCTAACCAAGTTGCCTGGTGTTATGGAGTGTAAGGAATTCTACCATTGTGTAGAAGTGCTCTCTGTACTGTCCTCAGACCTGAGGGTTTTTACAAGGTCCCTTGCACTGGCAGTTGCCTGACTGAGCAAGAAGTTACTTTTGGACCTTATACAAACATCTACTTTTTTTAGGAGCAGCCTATCTAGCACTCTATGGCAATTTCATGGTCCCTCGGTCCTGTGCAGTAAATAATAGAAGCAAAAGCTCCTCTTATCTGCAGAATAAGCCTTAAAAAACATTGCAATGAGTCAGTGGAAGGGTCCATCCAGATATACTGACAGACATTATCTGTAGGAACATGCTTGGCTGCACTGGGCCACTTAGTACTATGTTCTGCCTCACAACAGAATCCTCCGTGTTTCAGAAACATGCAGAACCAGTTACAGAGTTTATAAAGGCTGAAAATCATTCAGAAATTTGTGGTATGCTCTGCAGCTAGATTTAGCTTTCTAAAGGTCTTTCACTAACCTGTCCCTGATTTACTGCTATAGATTGAAAATGAAATTCCATGTTAGTTCCTCAACACTTGTCTTGTATTTTTATCCTGCATTTCCTTGTGATGTGAAATCAAATATTCTTCTGCCTTTCTGTGCTAAGATGGAAATGAGAGCTGGTAAAAAAATCTCACTAAGGATTTGTCTTTTTCAGCATGAATGTTATGTAGGCACAAATCATAACTTAATGGTAACTTCCTCATATTTTGAATCCATGACCATTTCTTTCACTGAAAGCAGACTTCTGCATGGCTATTATTACTTCTAGAGTAGTTCAGGCCCATGAGCTGTGCTCCATTCCACAGAGCTTCTGCAGATTGTGCATAGATGGATTTTTTAAAATTTAGGTTTAATATTTTAATTTACATTTCTCATCCTCTATATTTAGAAAGCATAGTTAGTAGCTTTTAAATATTCTTTTCATTGGCCTCAAGATCTACTTTTCAGTTTAAGAAAAGAATTTTTTTAAAACATTTCTCAGACATGATGCACTGGTTTGGCATTCATAGTATTCTGTTATTGCTAAAGAGTTAGTTCTAATTTTCAGTTTAAATTTTGTGTTATTATCATTCTTTAACCCTGACTCTTTCAAGGGATAGTGAAAGTGCATGGAAGGTGAATCTGAATTAGCATAATCTAAATTTATATAAATGGTCTGAATCTGGAAAGTAATTTAAGAGAATCATGAACTGAAATTTAATTTAGTTCATTTCCTATTCTACAGTAATTGAAAATGTTAGAATGTCAGTGAAAACAATGTTCTGAAACTGCAAACTCAGACAATTACTCTAGCACATAATCAGACTCAAATTCAGAATATGGTTGCTTTACCTCAGGCTGTATAATGTCAGTTGAGCAGAACAATCCAGTAATGAAAAGAAGCTCTTGCAGTTTCCTTTCTAGTCTGTTTTCCTTACTAGTCTGTATATAAGATCTGTTCCAAATAGAACCTATACACACTGCAATAAAAATGTAAGATGAAATTAAATGAAAATAAACAGAATGCAAAAAAAAAAAATTAAATTATCATGTCTTAACCTATGCATGGATGACCTATTCATAGGTCCTTTAAATGCAGTATCATGTGACTAACCCCAATTAATGTAAGCTGTATTGCATGCATAGAAAAAACTATTCTAAAAGAAAATCTAAGTTGCAAAATTGAGAAACAAAAATGTAATTAATGCCAAAAGAAAGGCATTTGTTAGAAATATTGTTTCAGTTCACATGTGTACAAGAATTATATCCTGATTAATTACATGATCATATAGTCTCTTACCTCTTTCCTGCCACAGAGAAGTAAACTGCCTTCAGCTTTCAATATATTCAGTATACATATATAATCCCCTCCTTCCCCCAAATCCTCAAAATTTTGTATGAGCATAAAATAATTGGTCTTATAACACTTTATAATTAATTTTCACTTTTCCTTTAAAGACATCTACGAAACTGCTGAATTTAAACTGGTAAACAGAGTATTTGCCAAATATTTTTTTCTTTCTCTAGGACAGAAACAATGAAAACCATTTTATTTCGTGAATATAAGCATCGTATGAACCTCTATTTGAAAGATCATGTTATCTCATGCTTTGTAAATGGAAATACTGGTATGGGGATGTTCTGTGGTAGGAGTACAGGCTGAATAGTCCATGATTATTAAATTGTATTCTCCAAAAAATACCTGGAGTTAAATCTAGGATTCTGTTTGAATTAAAAATGTTTGAATTAAATATATATACACAAGATGAATAACTTTAAAAAAAAAAAAAAAGGCACTCTGAAATTTTCAAAAGAAAAACATTTAGTTTCCAAAAATTACATAATTTATCATCCTTAGATCACTGAATTATCCCTCTGGGCATGGGATTAGAAAGAAGAAAGATGTTAACTATTTCTCATTTTCAATTAAGAAAAAACAGGAGCTTGGATATGAGGTATCATATTGTTTGGATAAGAGATATCACACATGTGGAAAAGGTAATTTGGTAAAGGTTATTTTGAGTTGATTGTGAAAATTATCAGTTCTAGCCTGTCAAAGGTCTGCTGACTTTTCTATGTACGGTTCAGAGATTCTCATCTGCTTAAAACCATTGGGTTTTCTCAGTGTTGTAATTCACATCTATTATCAAGAAAAGGTCTGCTTTTTAAAATCTCTTGCTATGAAGCTTAAAATGCAGTTGTGCTTTGCAGGTGAGAAAGAGAGAGTTTAGCAGAGATTACCACAGTTGTCCATATGCATATGTTGTTTAACATTTATATTGAAATTTTAACTTTAGAATATGAAAGTAAGATTTTTCAGTGATGCCAATTCAAGTAGGCTTCTTAAGTATGTTTGTTTCTCATCTGCTGATGTATGCATTGTAGCTATAGCATGCTATTGAAATCTGCAAGCAGATTTCAGATAAATTCATAATCTCAGCAGTGATGGCCTAAAGATTATATTACTTTAATATTAAAGAAATTATCATATTTGAAGCACTATTGAGACCTTAGTGGGAAAAGTTTCCAGGAATTTATCAATGCAGAGTCTTGAAAGACTGAACTACTTTACCTTCTTTTCCACCTCAACCTAAACTTTTTCTCTCATATTTTAAAAATAATCTATTTGTATGAAGCCATTATAGACTTTGCCATTATATGTATGTGCAGATGGATTTAATTAATTTTAGCTGGGATTTGTTCCAAAACTTTGACCATTTCCACTCTTTTTCACAAAGAGACTCCTGTTAGTTTGAAGGGAATACTTTTCTCTTTTCTAAGTCTTAAATGAGTAGACAGTAGAGTTACTGTAGATTTCCTCCCACTACTGTAACTACCAGAATTTTCTCATGAGCAAAAATTCCCGTCTGAAAGCTTAGAACACTTGAACAGAACTGCCAGTGTTTTACTGTTCTATACCCCTGGCCTTCTTGCCTACATTGGCTTCATGTTGAATGAAAAATTATTATTTCCTGTTTAGGATTATTATTGACTCAACCCTCTCTTTCGGGAAGGAGAGGTTAATAAACAGTTCCTTAAGTCAGGTAGATATCAGCACTTTGGCGTCTCAGATGATGGACTAATCCTACTTGCAAGCTTCTTCTTGCTGCCTTTTAAATGTAAGATATTCCAGATGCCTCATTGTTGATTTGCTGTTTAATTTATGAAAGTATAAACTAGAACAGTCTAATTATAAAATCTAAGCTACACAAATGTGAATATATTATTCTGTTCCATGCTTCTAATACAAAATTATAATCTTATATAATATATAATGATACAGTATAATAATAATATAATAATATAACATAATATAGTAATATAACATAACATAATCTAATCTAATACAATATAATAAAATATAATAATATATAATATAATAATATATAAAGTGAGACATTTCAAATAATTTGTAGGTGCCCCTGAGATCAAAGCTTGATCTTAACTTTCTTCTGACTGATTTTTTCCTTTTAACAGCTTAGATGTGACTTTTTCTCCTCTCCTGTCATTATATTAGGGAATTATTTAGATTTCAATGGATTAAACTTAGTGTCCTCAAACCTAGTAATTTTTTATAACTGAAGATTTCAGTCATCTAAAATATGTTTCTAATTATTTAGGACAGTAAGAAAGTTATTTTAGAATAAAATAAAGATTATTCCTTCAAAAGTTTATACATATTAAAATCACCCTGTCAAAACTACATGTACATGATATATGAGCATAATTAGGGATGCAGAATTAGGGACTATTTGGAAGAAAGGCAGTTAGAGATGAATGCTATAAACCTATTTATTTCTCTTCCTTCTGTTTCCACTACCTTTCTAGATGTGGACAGTTGCTTGAGACAGGATGATGAAAGGTAGACAAGAGCTATGTGTTTCTTATTATCTAAGTTTTTCACCACAGTGTATTCAGAACTTGATTTTCAGAAGTGCTGGACACAACACCACTAGCCAGAAAAGCAGGTGCTGTGTGCATGTTGTTCGCCTGTCAGTATGTGAAAGAATCAACACAGTGGCAGATGATGGAATGCTTTTAACTTTCGGTTCTGTGTGAGCCATACTGTTTTTTATAAGCTTCTAGAGCGATTTTTCCATGTTTCAATCCATCTGTTACATTCAAGGTGACTTTGTTACTCTAAGAGTGAGTATTCTAGAAAAGACTGTGAGAAATTAATGTATTTGCAACCACTGAAGGAACTGGTGTTAAGACAAGGTATCTTGCGCTAAATAACACACACAAAAAAAACCTGTGTGCGTTCATGTTATTTCTTCTCCTTTCCTTGCCTTTCTCCCACTAAAAACATAAGGCAAGTCTCTTCTCACAAGCAACCTACAGATTATTTTTAAGTACTATATCAGTCATTGGCTGTATTTCTCTACTGATTATAGAGGAGGCTTAGACATGGAGGTTCTGAAGATATTTCTCCACAGACACTTGAAGTTAGAGTTCTTAAACTCACATGGAACTTCACCTTTAATCCCTTCTTCTTGTCTATGTGTATTTGCATACTCATCTCTTTCAAGTATTGTTATTCATTAGATGTATTTTCTTTCAATAAAATATGAAAAGTATTTTCTTTCAAAAATAGTCACATAAAAACTCTTTTACTACCTGTCTACATGTATTTAACTTGCTTCTTAAATTTAAAATTTTTACTCATATATGTGGATATTGTAGCTGAAAAAGGGACAACAACATTTTTGAACAGGACACATGAACACAAAGAAACTGGTTTGAAATTGGTGGGGAAAGGGCTTAGAACATTTTGTAATATAGCTATTACAGAAGAAAATGACAGAAAAGTGTTTTTAATTTTATGCTTAAAAGATCTGTTGTTGATAACGTCTTAACATCTCTACTTTAATATTTTCCATGTTTACATAAATTTTTTACATAATGCTCATGTTAAGAAAAATTGTTGAAATTCCTGTTAGAAAGTATCCATTGAATGACTGTCTCATCTGTATAGGCAAAATTAATTGCCAATAGATTGAAAAGCTTCCAAGAAATTAAAAGTGTACCTCTCAGCTTCCAAAGGATACAAAGCAGCAGGTATCAAAAATGCTTAGGAATTAATTTTGCTGTACAATTAATAGAAATAAATCCATTTATTTGAAAAAAAACCAAACCACATGACTTATTTGTTCTCTAAGATGATATCCATTAGAATGTAAAATACTCAATTCCCACGACATGAAAATATTTCAGTCCTTCTTCCAAAAAATTTACTGATCCAAGAGAGAGGTCTGTAGCTAATTTTGTCCCAATGCATACAGCTCATGCTTACTTGTCATCCTAGGCTCTTTGAAAGTTTGTGGAAGTTTCTGATACCTCACTATAGCAACATTATCCAGATATTTTTCTTTCTATAGATTTTTCTATCATTCTAATTAGGTAGAGATTTTTGTAATTGGCCAATTTTCCAGTATATTTTTTCCCTGCAACTGTAGGTTTCAATAGCACATAAATGGTTTCAAGGCAGAATGAAAGTGCGAAGAACTCTTATTTTGAATTGCATTGATTTAATTAAATAGATTATGTTATGGATGTTTAGGATGCAACAACTGCAGAATGAGTATTCGTTGCCATTTATATGTGTTTAGAAATCCATTGTAGACTGAACATAAACTCAAGTACCATTTTGTAGTTTTAATTACTCTTTGGTAGTTCAAAAAGGATTCTGTGTTAAACATATCAACTATGTTTATGAGCTTAAATTAGTTCAGATTTAGGTAACAGTAAAAGAGTTATTGATGTTACCAATGTTTCCATATTACCTTTATTTTATAATATTAAAACATCTATTAATATTTCTGCGTATGTACTGAAATAGTATTTATATGTGCATTTATCCTTCTTTTTTTGAAGTCATACCAAAATATTTTATCACATGACTTTCAAAAGCTGAAGATAGATTATACACTATTTGTGTACTCTTCCATGGAACTATATGACTACAAACTTATACATCTGAGCTTAGACCACTGATAGTGTTAACCTACACCTATAGGATTGTTATATTTTGAGACCCTGTTCATCTTTAGATTATGCATCAAAAGTTTTGAAAGTAACCCAGATGGCATTTCTTTTGTAATGTCTTTCCAGTTTTGTCTGGAGGCTTTTTATTTAGGATCTTACTACAAACCAGCAGAATTCACAGAAGTCACAGCACAGGTTCACGCTTTTGAATTTACAAGAAGAAATTCCTTTATTTGGTGGTTATTTGGTTGGGATCATATCTGAGGCCAAGGTTCCATGACCATTAGAAATGAATCTGTGCAGCATCAGGACACCCAGCAGTGCAAATCTGATCTGAATCTGGCACAAACACATGATTGAATTTCTGTGAAATTAACTAGAGCATACAGAAGGAAACTTATAAGCATTTTATGCTTTTATGGCAGTTTTATATATGGTTTGGCATAAAGCCAGAAGGCAATTGACAAACAATAATTAATTCAACATAGCCGTAAATAAAGCTAACGTGTCAAAAAGCTGTTGAACAAATTTGCACCACAGGACCACAATACTAAGGGTTGTGATTTTACATTTATTTTACTGTCAGTTCAATTACTTCCTCTGCTTTGTCTCTCTTCTTCTCTGTTATCTTCCATCTCCATGAGTAAAGTTTTAATTGCCATAAGTATATTTAGTACCAAAGCATGAACAAGGTTTACTAAGCCAGACAGAAAATTAAAAAAAAGGAAGGAATAAAGCCCTGCAACCTAATTTCTTGGCTGCTGATAGAGGACCTATATTCTGATCTCTAGTAACACTGTGCTTATATGTTCTTCTAAGTCAGTCATAATGTAACATATATCAGCATACCTTTGTGTAGGAAGTAAAATTTGGATGAGTACTGTACCTCACAATTCAGACTGTCTTTGTTGCTTTTATCCATTCATAAATGTCTTAGTGGTGAACTTAATATTAGAGTTTCAGAGTAGGGACCAAGTATCTAAAGGCTGGTAATGCATGCCTTTGGGTGCTTACTTTTTCATGTGTCTCTAGGTGAATGATTGCCTGAAAATACCTTAGGACTTCTTCCAGAAATAGGAGTGGGAAATTATTTGGTTTATATTATTAACTCTTCATTTGGCCACTGTAGGTTTACATGCAGTGTAAATGTGTATGTGTATGTGTGTATATATATATATATATATATATATATGTTTAGTAAGTGAACAGTATTTTTCCTTTCAAAATGGGTGAAGGGAACATTTGCAGATATCTCAGACCTTCATCAGCTTCTGTTAAAAGAGCACTGCGCAATATAGAATCCCTGAAAATTTGCCTAGGAGACACAAAATGGACACTTGCTTCTTTGTATTGATGACAGGTTTTGGAGGGTATGAACTTGAAGCTAAACTGAAAGATGTGCTTCATGAATGCACATAGTTTACTTCACCCACTAATGGGCACAAAATCCAGCCCAAAGTAAAAACTCCTGAGTGCAGATACTGTGCACATCATGTGGACTCCTCTCCATTGTTTCACTGCCCAGATTTGCTTCTACTATGCTGCACTGCTTACTAATGTGGCTAGTACCACAGAGCCCATCATAATTAAACTGAGTTGAAAGAAGTTATAATTAATAGTCTACATATATTACAGAGGTATCAATAATTTTTACCCCAACAACTGGTATTTCTATATTCCCGATTATTTACATCAAATATGACAGAGCAAATCATGTTTGATAAATAGCGTCAGGAGGTGGCAGCCAGTCATCAAGATGTATTCTGGCAGTTTTGTTTTTAATTTAACTGGCTTTTATCCATTCATTGTTCTGATAATCCTATAATGAAACTCAAGAATAAGATAATTGGCAGCAATTTACCAGTACAATAATCTTTCTCAGCAGTAAGAATATTGGCAGAATTTCTCTGACTGCTGGCTTGATTCAGTATCAGGTAAACCCGAGTACTGTAATTGTGTGGAGCTCATAACCATATTTCCTTGCCGTGAAAGTTCACAGCATCTACTTAAACACTGGAGTTCGGTTTCAAAATTTCTACAATGAGATTCACAACAGTATGGTTCTTTATGACAAATTACACCAGATGCACAAGAGTATCAGGCAAAAAGGAAATGGAAAGTTCTAATTTTTGTGTGTGAGGGTAAGGGGAATAAATTGGGTAGGAAGACCTGGAAAGGCAGCTTGCCAGTGAACACACAGGGCTAGATCCTGCTGTATTTGCACACAATGAGCAGCATCTACATGCATGTGAAATACCACAATTTTTAATAGGCCTACTGATAAATAGAGATAGTCTTGCAGGTGTAGAAGTGTAGTGAACATGTGGTTACAAATTATGTACTGTTACTTTTATATATTTTTTCTAGAGTATACAAAGTGGCATTTTAAAAATTTGACATTGATAGGAGAAATAGAAACTTTACTCACAGTATCCCAGAATGCCCAAATAAGGAACAATATTATCTTGAGAAGTCCTCAAGGATTAGATAACGGATGTACTCAAGCACACAGGACATAAACTAAGGTCCGTGTACCCAAACAAAATAAAATAAAGGACAAAGGTTTTGGCGGCAAAGCACCACGATGCTCTGCCTGCTCAAGAACTGAGGTCGAGATGCTGAAGACCTGGAAGAACCAAACAAGGACTTCCATAGGGGTGTGACTATGTAAACCAAACTAATGAATATGTATTGAGTAAGCAAGACTATCTAATGAATATGTAAATATGTGTAATAAAAAGCCCTGTCCATCTGTCATTTGTCATGTTTGATTAGAGGAGCTATCGTCCAAACGACCAGCATACTGAATAAAGAAGAATGCCCTTTTTAACATCCACAAATTGGTGTTAAAAGTTTGTTTCTGCTGCTTTTTGGTATCACATAAAAGCCAGAAATTAGTCTGTTGGATGTTCTTGCAGAGAATATTCTACTTTTGAGATACAAAAAGCAATAATACTCATTATTTTGCCACTGTTTTGCAAACTGAATGTTTGCACACAATTTTTTTTTCTAGGCATAATATGGTGCAAACAAACCTAAAAATTGAGAGTACCACTGGACTCTTACTGAATTATCAATGTCTAGAAGAAACTAAAATAAAGGTGGTATTCTGATAGAAATATCTTAATAATCTAAACAAAAGAGCAAATTCAGAAGGGATAAGTGTCTTAAGGATATTCAAATTTAGGGTTTATATTTTTCTTTCTAGTTAATTTTTTTTTAATGTCATTTTTAAATTTATTGTGTGTGAATTAGGAAATTGAATTCTGGTACCTAGTACAGGGACTTGTTATATTCACTACACTCATCTTATCACTTTACCCCAAATAAATATTTGATTTGTGTTTGAAATGGACTGGCTGAAAATCTTAACTCCTCTATTGATACAAATGCTCCCGCAGAGTCTCAAAAATAAGATTTAAAAAAGCAATAAGTTTCTGTAAGGGACTTCACATCCTTTGACACATGTACAGGCTGAGAATTTCCTGGATTTACCACTGTGTACTGAAACACAGTGTTTTTACCAAAGTTCTGTTTTCCTATTTATAATTTTAGAGGTACTTTGTTGTTTACAGATACAGAAATACAGTTCAGTGAATATCTGTAGTGTGAGGCTCTTGAAGAAGTAGACAATTCACCTTGGGATAGACAGGTAAAAAAGTCTTTCCACAGGCCCAAAAAAGTAATTTGGAGAACATGTAGCAATCTAAAATGCAAAAGAAATTAAAAATCTCTATGTTAGTGTATACTTGAGGGTATAAGTGACTTACAGTAATGATGTGAACTATTAATAAGGTAAAATTAAAACTGAAATAACTTTAGTGCTACTCAGTCCTATTTCAAAGCAAGAATAGAGAAAGTGCAGGCAGGCTGTGGTAGGCTTCTCTCAAATTTCTAAAGCTTGTGACATGATCTCTTTACCTCTTCCCACCTAACATGTATGTTTACACCCTGTGCAAAACTGAACACTAACTGAAATACATGAAACCATAGCAAGTCAGAACAATAATTTCAACCCAGCCTTGACATCTTCTATAGTGAAGATGCCTGTATAGCAGACTAGGAAAGCTTGTTTGTCTAAAAATTCATTTCATTTCGTCCAAATTTGTCTGTTAGTCTTACGAAAGACCGCCAACCTCTCCCTGACAGGCTTTCTTCTTTATGTGGTAGAAGGTACTGGAGAATCAATCTCTCTAACTATATCAGATTTATGGAATTTTTTTTCATGAGACGCAAATAGTTTCTTTAATTCGGGAAGTTTCATCTGTCAATCATAAGCCACTGCCTGTGATAACCAAATGGTGCACCTACAAAGAATGGGAAAGTGTCTAAAAGCAGGTGACAAAGAAATAATGTTACACAGGCTCATGCTGTCAAATCAGCCTTAAAATATAATGTTATCTATCAAAGTTATATTTTAAGGGTTTTACATAAATGTCTCTGTATGCTTAATAAGGAAAATAAAATAATGAAATATAGCTATTCCTTGTGAAGTTCAGCTCATCTGAATGACCTAATCATCTTGGCTCTTTGTAGTGTGTGAAGAGAAATAGTCCTCTTTAGAATTGCACAGTCCATCCAATATATTTTTTTTTCCATTAGTGTGCTGGGTCTGGCTGAGCTGGAGTTCATTTCCCCATAGCAGCCCTCAGAGTGCTGTGCTTTGCATCAATAGCTAGAAAGGTGTTGATAATGCACCAGTGTTTTGGCTACTGCTGAGCACAGCATCAGCACTGTAACATTTCTCCCCCAGTCAAGGGCAAGATCCTGGGAAGCGACACAACTAGGCCAGCTGACCCAAACTGACCAAAGGGATATTCCATACCATATGATGTCAGGTCAAATATAAAAGCTAGGGAAAAAAGGAGGAAGGGGGGCATTCCTTGTTTCCAATGGCTGCCTGTTAAGAAACCATTACATGTCACTGAAGCCTTCTTCCTGGGACGTGGCCGGCCATTGCTGCTGATGGGAAGTGGAGAACAAATCTTGTTATTTTGCGCTTTGCTTTTACCTCTGCAAATTTTTGCTTCTTCTTTAGTGAACTGCCGTATCTCAACCCACAAGTCATTTTTCATCTCCCCTGTCTGACTGGGAAGGGGATTGATAGAGCAGCTTGGTGGGCACCTGGTGTCCAGCCAAGGTCAACCCACTACACTTAGGATGAGATTAACCATACTCCATAAGTTAGTAATAACTCTAAATGACAGAAAACTGTTTAGATATGACTGTTTTTATAATCAATGCTGAAAGCCAGTGTTTGCTACCTCTGGTTTTGGAAATTGAACATGTTTGCTTTTTTCCTTTTTTTGTCAACAAAAAGAAATTGCGGGGATGTGCAAATTTTCACATGGAAAAATATTTTAGCAAGAGAATAATGGTAAATCTCTATAATCTTTTTGTACTGTGTGTGACATAAAGGCTGCACCTCTGTTAGTAAACTAAACTGTATCAGGGAATGAGTATGAGTCCAGAAATGTGTTTTTTTTAGACTCACAAAATTTTAGGGTGAATGCTAACATGCTTCTATGTTGGGTTCTTCTATCTAGGACTTTCCCAAACAGGCATAATATAATAGACAGATAGCTGAATTCCAAGGAAGTGGCTTGCAAACAGCTATGCTCTTTCAAATGATAATTGAATTGAACAGTGCATGGCTATGGTCAGAGTACTCTTTTTGGTCTAGGGGCTTGATATTTCTGAAGATATTATCACAGAGAGAGCCAGTGTCTATGTGATGGAATAGCATTCTTTTTTTGGGCACTATTTATTTTCCTTAAGTCTAGATACTTAAAATTCTGGGCCAGTATAGCCTACTATACAAAGAATCAATCTAGGCTCAGTTTAGAGTAAAGGTAGAAAATAAATGTCTCCAGAAGCTCATTGAACTGACTGATCTGAACACCTGTTAAAATAAGGGGTAGTTTATTTTCTAGAAAGTCATATTTCTTTACTGACTGTGAAAGTAGCCAAGGCTAACTAGTTCAAATTTATCCTTCCAATTTTCAGAATCCTGAGTTATAACAGGTAAATAACAACCTTTGTGCCTAATAAGTGAACAAAGAAAACAAGGGTATTTTGTGTTTTCAGAGGACTCAGTTGACGAATAGCCTTAGCATGTGTACAGGAAGAAAAGGTCCTTAGACTCCTTGCCATTTTTTCAGCTGTTGATGTTCTCAGTGATAGGAGAAAGGCAACAAGAAAAATATGATACTGACTCTAGTTTGTGTATTTGTAAAATAATGAAAGGTTTTCTATAGTAATGTTATTTACTACTTAGTGAAGGACCTCATAGAATCATAGAATGGTTTGGATTGCAAGGGACCTTGAAGGTTGTCTAGTGCCAACAGCTCTAGGGAAGCGGTATCCGCAACTTTCCGGGGCAACCTCAGGTACAGAATGAGCTGAAAACAGAAAGCTGAAGGGAAGAACAACCTGATTCAGAACCACTCAAAGAAGCTGTTCAGGAAAATAAGGATAGCAAAATGGAAAATATTTGTAGAGTCAGAATTACTTCCTTGATATGAAGATGTGGCAATCAAAAAGAAGAATCCACAATGAAGTAGAATCTGAAGTTGAGAAAGATGAATTTGGAACTTCTCTTTATCCTATTGCAAGAACTGGAACTCAAGGCAGAAGGAGAGATATAAAGTGCATCTTTACATTTTAGCAATGCTATACGGAGAAAATGCAGAGAGGAATGCGTAAAATGTGGAAAGTGTTGTAGCTGCTCAGAGTAGATCTGCTCATTCCATGGAGCACAGAGGGAACTGTGTATCCCATTCAGCATGTTTCTAGGCCAAAAAGGAGAATTCTAATTGAAAATCAGTTCTTTATTTCAGCAGAGATGAAACTGAAACCATGGTCTCTTGACACTAGGATGGATGATATAGCCCTTCCACTTTCTTCCTGAGTTACCAGCATGGTCTCCTGACTTCATTATGGAGATTAGATGAGGAAGTGAAACTCCCACTTAATGCCAAGTACAGGATCAGTGCTTCCTTTCCACTGAATAAAATAAAATGAAAGCATAGAAATGGTACAGATTAATAAATTTCTCACTAATCTTATTCTAGGATAGTACAGATAATATGCTTTCTTCAATGAGCTAATATAATAATCAAATACCAAATTAATGATTAATACCTGGTCTTTCAGTTTCTGAGTTTCCCAATTTATATATAATTTATCTTTGGTCACTGGGATTACATCTAACGTAATTGAATCACAAGAATATAATTTGCATCAGGATCAGATTCACTGGCATTATATTTTGTTTGATATTTTATATCTCCATGTCTTTTCTCTTCTCATTTCTGTTTGCAGGTTTTGACCTAGTGAAGTGTGAAGATCCTGGCATACCAAATTATGGCTACAAGATACGAGATGAAGGACATTTTATAGACACTGTCATTTTATACAGCTGTAATCCTGGCTATACAATGCATGGTAGTAGCATTATGACCTGCTTAAGTGGAGATCGAAGAGTTTGGGACAAACCTTTGCCTACTTGCATAGGTAATGTGGATTGTGACAATGACTGGTCTGGTGTTTCAAGAAAAAAACCCAAATATTCTGCCTTTCTATGCTTAATGAGATGATAATGGCGAAAACCTTTTAAATTTCAAGTAAAGATTTATTGTGGACATGGAAATATAACTTCTCCAAAATAGATGGCTGGCTATTAGTGGCTATAAAACTACTGGGAAGCACTTCTTTCTCTAGAGCAGGCTTTAATGGAATACTACTGCTTTGGTTCTGATGATGCTCTGGGTCGTTGAATCTGATATGCTATCACAGGCTATGGTATTATCTAAATACTTCATATACTAAGAAAACCCCATCATAAAGCAATTAAAATTGGTTTGTGGTTTGTTTGTTTGTTTGTTTTTTTTTTTTACCTCAGAAGTTTTCATCAGGAATTATTTCAGCATCTCATTCTTGTGAAGCTACTTTCTAGTTTTGTTCCCACATTAGTGGATTGTTTTATCTGTGTGCTCATGAGTCATTGTTGTCATTCTAGAATACCCCATCTGTAAGAGCTTCGAGGTAGATCTTTTCTTTAAATATCACATCTTCAAGTGCCTAAAACTTTGTTTCATTACAACCAACATAAATGTTAAATAGAGAATTACTAGGTGAGATGCAGAAAATAACTGAACACTGGTATAGCTTACAAAGCTATTGTACCTTTACTAGGCAGTCTGCATCTTCCAGTTTTGCTTTTCAATCCAGCAATTATCAGTGGCTTCCTGAGTTCAATTTTCACTTGATTGTTTTCCCATGCTTAGTTTTCCCATGCTTAGTTTTCCCATGAGTCTTTCTTTCTGTGTGTCTTCTGATGCTTAGTTTTTGCCTCTGCTACCTGCTGCAGGCAGGTCACCAATTCCTTTCAGCACTCACTGCACCAGCAGGATCTTTGCTTGTTGCTTCTCTACCATTTTGGGTGCTACATTCTCCATTCCAGAATCTGCTTCCTGCTGAACACATTCACAGACCTACAGTCTACAAAAGAGGAAGCTCCCTTTCTTTCAAACAGTAAACTTACCCCGAAGAAATCACAGAATCACACAGGTTGGAAAGGACCTCTGAGATCATCAAGTCCAACCCTTGATCCAATACCACCGCGGTTACTAGACTATGGCACTAAGTGCCACGTCCAGTCTCGTCTTAAAAACCTCCAGGGCTGGAGAATCCACCACTTCCCTGGGCAGCCCATTCCAATGGCTGATTACCCTCTCTGTAAAGAACTTCTTCCTAATATCTAACCTAAACCTCCCCTGGCAGAGCTTAAGGCCATAAAAGTGCTGGAAAAACATCAGTGAACAGCATTTCTGCTGTCGTAATAGAGGTGTTATTTTTCCCCACTTGATTCTCATATCTGTAAGTTTTCTCCTATACGTATGAGAGGTCAAAACAACTCTGTCCAGTTTTGATTTAAAGACTTTCCAGGCTCTTTATACATTCATGTCCTCAAGCTCCTCAGTTTAATTGTCTAGCTTCCTTTTTCTCTAAGTTTGCCCTTTTGTAGAGAAGAGCCATAATTAGTCCTACCTTCATCTATCTCCCCACTTAAATTAAATGAAGTTCTTACTCTAAGGTCATTTTCTGCAACATTTGCTTGTGCCAGTGTTCACTACCAAGCAAGTATTTGAATTAACTGTAAAAGACTTCAACTCTATTAGGTTAATAAATCCAACCATCTACCTATTTCCTTTTCTTTGTATGATGATTTGTCTTCTAATCAATATGTGGGATGTTAGAATCTCAACCATACAACATTAATAATAATAATAATAATAATAATAATTATAATAATAATAATAATAATAGTAGTAGTAGTAATAATAATAATAATAATAATAATAATAATAATAATAATAATAATATAAATCCCATACACTCCAATCTGACCTGGAGAAAGCTAGAGAACCCAGGATCAAGTGAATCTAAATAAAATTGCTGTCTTTGCTCCTGCAGAACATCTCTCATAATCCTTCTCCAAAATACTTTTACCCAACGTTTTGCTGATTTTATTAACTTACTGCTTTCCTACCATGTAATGCACCTTCCATTCAGGTATGTCTAGCTGTGTTCCCAGTTTTCTTGGTGACAATATACTTTTAAGCTTCCGTATTTCACTCATGATTGCCACTCTATCTTCCCGCCCCTTTTTTTTCTTTATACTTTTATTTTGTATCTGGCATGACTAGATTTGATTTCTGTATTTTATTTCTAAGCTTTTGGAATCACTTGTACCACAATTTCTTGAGGATCTTATTTCATCTCTAAGTGAAATTATGGTCTGCTATCAGCAGAATTGTCAAATTTCTTTTAGTGTCCTGAGACAGATTTTGGTCTTACTTTCCATCTTTTCAAGCAAAAGTTGTCTTTCTATTTACTTTTATTTCACTATATACATTTTAAATTGCTGTTCTTGATCATCTCTTTAAAATCAGATTTTGCCATTGCATCAGTTTTGTATAAGCCACCTTTTCTTGTTTCTCAGTTGAAAAGTCTTCTGAAGCATTAATTAGCTCCCCAAGAAGTCAAATGTTCACTATTGTCTCAAAATCTTCTAAGGGTGACTCTTTCTCAACAGTCTTTTGGAAACAGTCTGTTATTAAATTATAGGGTTTTTTTACTGTTCTTTGCACAGGAACAACTTGACATGAAGATCCCTGAAAACTCAGTTAAGCATCTGCAGATTATTTCATGCTTTATTCCCCTCACTTCAGAGTATTTATAAAATCTATTCTTCCATCAGTTTTATCTTATGTTATCACAGTTTGATCTTTTCCTACTCTGATTTGAATGACTCATTTGTCTTCCTTTTTCTGAAGTTGTCACGAGCTTCCAAACATCACTTTTTTTCTTAGACATATTTTCTTAATATCCTCCTGTTTGTGGAGATGTTGTTTTTCTTTTTGTCTTGTGTTTTAGATCAGCATTTGATATTTACTGTTCTTTTCGGTTACATATTCTTCATTGTTTTTTCTATCATTTCAGTCTCACTAAAAAAACCAACCCTATTCATAGACAAATTCTACATATTTTAGCGATACACTGCTGTATTGATCTTAACATTTGTTCTCATTTTTTTTCTATGTTCTAAACCTCAAAGAAAAAAACAAATGAATTCTTGTAATTCCTTCTCTAGAAGATTATAGGTCTTGTTTGAATATAAGTAATTTCTATTAGTTATAATATAGTTGTTCATATAGTACATTCTTTGAAGTATGAAGGTGATTTTATGGTGTACTTATTCTGAATGTTGTAGGAATACAACATGCATAAGTAGAAATTCAAGTACCTCACTTAACTGAAGAGTTACTGATCCTTTTTGTTTCATGTGACTGTTACATGTTTTCTTTTCACCCGGGGTGTCTTTATACTGGCCAGACAACAGCACGATGCTCTAAGCAAGCAATAGAAGAATCATTTGATTCTGGATGCTTAGCACTGCTGTTGGTCTCTCCAAAAAGACAGCATTGACAAAATTCTTTTAAAACAGATATGACATACTATCAAATCATAGCTTTCTGATTTACTCTTTCACTTTCAAAGCATATGGCATTTAAATTTTTAAATACTAAAGGAAATTGCTAGGCAATATCTAACTGCTTTTTGATGTAATTAAACTTGAAGTTATATGGAAGTAACTTGAAAAACATTAAACTAAAAACATTTTGACATTAGAACAACAGAGAAAGCTATTCTAATCAAAAAATTCCATGCTGTAAAGTTGAATCCAAACATGCAGTGTTACTTAGAAAAGGCAAACGTTAGATGAGATATTTCTGAAACATTTTTGCTGTCTTGCTGATGCTAAAATTGTACTTTTGTAGTCTCAATTCATATTGAACTACTCTGGTCAGTTTAGTAACAAAATCACAGAAGTATGGTTTATTCTTTTATAACAAGGTAGGAATGAGATCATTATGTGTGCATTTTTAACTTATATACATGTCCTAGTTTGTGTCCGTGTGTACTTCTTCAGAGTACACAGGTCATTTTGTTAACTTTTTAGAAAACACAGAGTAGTGGAATGGGCAGAAAATGGAAGTACAAATTATTATGGTCTTGTTAGAAATAAATATAATCCTTATTTTGTAGCTGAGTGTGGTGGTCGAATTCATGCTGCTACATCAGGGCGCATTTTATCCCCTGGTTACCCAGCACCTTATGACAACAATCTTCATTGCACTTGGATTATTGAAGCAGATCCAGGAAAGACAATAAGGTACATGCCTAATTTCTGTATTTATTGTCGACTTCAGTATTTTATAAATTTTAGTCTATGCCTTATATTCTCACATTTTTCTACAGAAGCTGCTGATTTTCCCTGGGGAAAGAGATGTCATGTTGATTTACCAGGGTTGCTTGCCTGTTCAGGTATAAAGTCCCAGGTTACAGGATGTGACAACCAACCTAGGAACTTGCCCAAATTCTTATATACACTCAAAATGCATTTTGAGTATCACCTCACCCAAAAGTTATCATCTTTTAAACTGGAACAACACGAGATTCCACAGACACCAGAATAAGTTACAGTGTTAATTAGTAGTATTAAACAGCTAACATAGGGGTGAACAAGAACCTCCAGAACATGCATAATAAGACAATCCACATCAATTGCAGGTAGGAAAACGGAGTTATATTCCTGCATCTTCTCCACAAGACAGCTCCCCCAGCACAGCAAGGCCATCAATACCAGGGTAAAGCACACAGCCATTATTTTAATTAACATATTGCCAAACTCAGCAAAATAAGGAGATCAGCAGTGAAGCCAACAAACTCCATGACCTGCGCAGGAACCTGACATTCAATTACTACTACAGCTATAGCACACTTAATACAAAACTGATATTGTCTCAATCCCCACACTGGGCTCTGAAAAGGTCTGTGGGGGGTTGACACTGGCTGGATACCAGGTAGCCACCAAGCCACTCTATCACTGCCCGCCTCAGCAAGATGGGACAAGGAAGAAAATAACAGGGAAAAACCCCTTGTGAATCAAAATAAAGTCAGTTTAATGAATCAAAAACAAAGGCTGTGGTTGCATGGGAGCAAAGGAAAACAAAAGATTTATTCTCTACTTCCTATCGGTAGGTGATGGCCAGTCACTTCCCATGAAGTACGGTGTCAGTAAGTGTTGCTCTGGAAGACAAACGCAATCAAAGAATCACAGCATATTCTGGTCTGGAAGGGACCCATAGGCAGAACAATATAAGTAAATGGCAAACTATTCACTGGGAGGTTTTTTCCTTTTTTCTGTTTTTTTTTGTTGTTGTTGTTGTAATCCTGTTTTACTGAGCCAAATATTGAATTCACTCCATCATGGGTAATGCAGAGAAGAGCAACCAGGCTGGTGAGGGGACTTGAGCACAAGTCCTATGAGAAGAGGCTGAGGGAGCTGGGGTTGTTTAGCCTGGAGAAGAGAAGGCTCAGGGCAGACCTCATCGCTCTCTACAACTATCTGAAAGGAGGTTGTAGCCAGGTGGGGGTTGGTCTCTTCTCCCAGGCAACCAGCAGGAAGACAAGAGGGCATGGCCTTAAGCTGTGCCAGGGGATGTTTAGGTTAGATATCAGAAAGAAATTCTTTACAGAGAGGGTAATCAGCCATTGGAATGGGCTGCCCAGGGAAGTGGTGGGTTCTCCATCCCTGGAGGTTTTCCAGATGAGGCTGGACGTGGCACTTAGTGCCATAGTCTAGTAACCGCGGTGGTGTTGGACTTGATGATCTCAGAGGTCCTTTCCAACCCATCTGATTCTATGATTCTATGATTTTCTGATTTCAAAGCACCCTTTTCATTTAAACGACAATTTTCAAATTAATGATTTCCAGTTAGTGACAAATGAGATGAAGAAATGTCAACACACAACTATTTGAAGCAAAAAAAAAGGAAGTTTTAATATTTACCTATTGCATTTCTTCAGAGTTAAAAATGTAAATAGTCAGGACTTGAATTTAATGCAAATACTTTGACTAATAACATAACATTCCTAAGCACTTATAAATAATTCTTCACCTGGAGATAAATAAAGATTATTATAATACAATTTTATATTATATGAATTTTAGCAAAAAGCAAACATATTATTGTGCTGGTTTAAAGGTAAACTGTCAGGAGAAATGAACCCAACTCAAAAGAGATTATAAGTTGGAATTACAATTTAATAAAAATGATACAATAAATACAATTATTCAGATGAACAGTTGGTTCTTACTCACAAAACCCCAGATGTATAACCTGGCATCCTGGGGCATGAACAGAATGGTGTTCGTTGGCCTCTATGCTGAGCCTCATGTGGTCCCCCCACGGCCTGAGTCCAAGAGTAAAAGGAGGGGAAAAAACCTGTTGGTGCGAGTGATGGTCACAGTCTGGTTGAGAGCGATGGTCACAGTCCGGTGGAGAGCAGTGGTCACAGTCTGGTTGAAAGTGGTGGTCGCAGTCCGGTTGAGGTTCTGGTCCTCCTCTGGTTCCCACAAGTGTTACCAGAAGTCCCAAAACCCCAAGATTATGTTCCCTCAGGTTCAGGCAGGAATGCCCAGTACCTTCCCCAGGGCGGGGAGTTCCACAATGGGTGATTGTGAGCCATGGGATACTTTTGGAATCCTTGATGGTCCATTAGCAGACGTGGCCCCTCAGGCTGGATGTGGAGGTGCTACTGACTCCCCGGAGGGGAGTTATCACCCCCAAGTCATTGGTGTGAGGACAGGAACATCCTCCTGTCTCACAGGCCTCTTAACACCCAGCTGAGCCTGAGGGGTCAGGGGTGCTCTGGGCAGCTGCTGCAAAGGGTCTATTGTTAACAGTTCCTGGGAAATGACATAGAGGGTGTAGAATACACAGATGTGGTTACACCTACACAGTGATGAACTGGTCCCAACTATTCTAACTAAGACAATTATCATTTTCTCTTTTGTATGGGAAAGAAAATGCCATGCTGACAGAGCTTCTTGTGCTATGTGTTCTACTGTAGCTACTGGGGTTTTTTTTAATTGCATATAAGTCAAGCAGATCAGCATTCTCATTTGAATAAAAAGAGGAAACCTATGATGAAATCTTAGGTCTTATACCTTTAAATATTTATCCTAAAAATAAGTTATAAATTAAGTCTTAAGGAATTATACTCTATTGGTGTTTTCTGTAATTCAGATATTTTTTAAACAACATTGAATCTCTTACAAGATCAACTCATTAACAGAAAAACTGGATAACTCTGCAGGACCACCATCTCTTCTTCAGTCTTAAACAGTATCTTGAAACTACAGTTGGGGAATGATTGCTTGGAGTTTTGTGTAATTGTATTTAATGAATAATGTACAGTGCTTTTACTTTCTCTTTGCAGTCTGCATTTTATTGTTTTTGATACTGAGGTCGCTCATGACATCTTGAAGGTGTGGGATGGCCCAATTGAGAGCAACATACTTCTGAAAGAATGGAGTGGCTCAGCTCTTCCAGAGGATATTCACAGCACTTTCAACTCATTAACATTACAGTTTGACAGTGATTTCTTTATCAGCAAATCAGGTTTCTCAATTCAGTTTTCAAGTACGTAAATTTATTTTTTCATCTCAAATACAATAAGTACATACGTTATTTATATATGTTCCTATATATATCTACTGTTTCTCATCCTACAGCTTCCTCAGTCTTTAGAAGAAAAGAGATTATATTATCTTAATTATTTTATATATTTTTGAAAATAACTACAACTAGGGAGAATTTTTGGATTTGCTTTGAATGTTTGTTTTCTTATTCTTTGTTTTTCACAGTAACCATATGCCTAGCATTATCTAATTAGCATTATTTAAAAAGTCAATATGTGTCTGTACATACAGAACTTTTCTTCTGCTCCAAAAGTTTTAAATGTTCCCACCAGTGTTACTTAATAATGTATTATTTCATATTTATACCTTTAATTAGTCAGATTTTTTTCTCAAAACATTGTTTGCATGGATGCATTAGATGTGTAATTTTTATGACCTTAAACTCTTTGTCTACATGATTAAACAAAGAATAAAATACACCTTACCATATTGAAATACACTTAAAAATTACTTTAAACTAATCAAATTTATCTTCAGGTAGAAAGGGAAAGCTCCTCTGTACAGAGAGAAGCTGTGATCAATATTGCACAATTGATCAATATTGTAAAACTGAGTAAGTGGAGCTTTTCTATGTTATTCTGACTGAAACTTTAAAGACTGAGGGTAGGACTGCAGGGAAACTATATCATGTCTTTGACTCAGTTGTTGCACCTTATATGTCTGTATATAATGTGTGTGAGCATATTTATGCTCAGGACATGGGAAAATTATGATTTAATAAAATTGTTGAGAGTAGAAGCATTATTCTCCATAGACACTGTCATTCAGAAGAAAGGGTTCTAATAAGCTTTCAGTCATTATTATTTGCATGAAAATATAAACTTTGGGGGTTTCTTAGACTCCAAATAATACATTTCACATTTACCTGTTTAATTAATTTTGCATGATTTTTCTGAATGCTGTACCCACTCCTCTAAAAACAGACTCTTTCATCAGCCCTAAAATCCTAGTTAAAAGTCTGCAAAATGAATTAAAGACAAAGAGAAGAATAAATGTTTTTAAAATTTCTGAACAATGTGTTGTATAATATGCTGCTTTCATGTTTTGGTTTGGTTTGGGTTTTTTTGTTTGTTTTTGGTTTTGTTTTTTTTTTTTGAAAAAAGAAATAAATTTTACATTTGTGGAAATAAAGGGGTTTTTTTCCTCTATTAGGATTAGCAAACACATTTGAGGTTGAATTATATGAAAATAGTTATAAGTTTATGCACAGGTTTTGAAAGGATGGATAAATATTGAAGCAGTTAGATTTGTCAACATGTTCCTTAACCTTCAGTGATACTAATAATAAGTAGAAGACAATTTAATACTTTGAGAGTGAAAAACTGATTTTGCCACCTTGGTATAATACCACTGATCATGCTGGCAACTCTAGAGTATGACTTACTGGAATTAATTGGAATTAGTGATGAAGAGCTGAATGCCTCAGCTCAAGTAAAGGGAAAATAAAATTTTGTTCACTCTGCTTGACAAGTGGAAGGTGTTTTAATTTTTTTAATTGTAAGGAGTAAAAAATAAAATTTAAGGAACATGTGAAAGTAAATGTTTAATTATTTCATCAAAAAATCAGAGCTTAGTTTATTTAGTCTCCTTAGGGCAATGAGCAGACCACTGTGGCCTTGATCTGTAAAGGATTTAAAGTAATTAATCTATGGTTAAGTGAGGATCTTTGCACGCTTTAGTATTTATCATGTTTTCAAATTGTAGGGTAGTTTATAGCAAAGCCACACAGAATATTGACATTTCAGTACTTCAGTAGTTTGTAACTCGATACATAATATATTCCTAAGTTGCTTAAAATTTTTCCTCTGGCAATTGCAGATGGTGTAGACATTTGATTACAAGTTCTCAGAAGGTAACTGGTGAAGTTCTGGTTCTTTGTGTCACTTGAAGAATTTTCAAGTGTTGCATCTATTAATGACTATATTTCCTTTATCTGGTAAAGACAATTGAAGAAGCAAACTTCAGGTGCAGGGCTGCACAAGATTGGAAAACCTTCAATAATGCAGCTTCTGTATTGGATTATGCAATTGGGACAAATGTCTACATCCCCTTTTGGGATGATACAAAGGATATATATCTGAGAGCATTGGGTCAAATGAACAACTTAAACACAAAGCATAAAAAGTGCTAATCTTCAGCTGGAGAACTTGTTTCAATGTGCTGACTACTCTATATATTTTGCACTCTAAAATGTCTTTACTACATCTGCCTAAAAAATGCTGAAAGGATAGTGTGAGGTGGATCGGAAAATATCACTTATAAATTACTTATTGTTGATTGTAAATGTAATTAGAAGTATTTAATGGAAAAAAATATAATTGGCTGAAGCTTACAAAACGTTTGAACACTGTTTAAAGTGCCCTGTCTTGCCCGCTCAGCTCAGCATGTAGAGTACAAGGACATGAACTGACAAGAGTGATTATGTTAATTGTTATCAGTCTAATGCTTTTCATTAAAACTTAATTATCATTTAGTCGTGCATAAAAAGACAAAAAATGGAGTTCACTGTACAAAACTGGTCTTTACTCTGGGGGTTAAATACATTTAAGCTATGTATTACAAGTCAGGGATGTCAACCAACTCTTTCTGGTGTCAATACAAACAGGAAGAACAAGAAGGGTATGGGCAGATTTGATATTTGACTTCTTTACTGCAAGAAACGAAGCTACTGGCAGCAAAAAATTGCTACATAAGTTAACCATAAAAAAAAAAAAAAGCTTTCTAATTTAGCTTAATTCTGTCCTACATGACTAAGGTAAATGGGATAAATTTCCTTCTGAAGTTTCCTTTTTCTTTTTATCAGCTACAGGTCTAGATATACTAACATAATCTAATTTTCAAACTCCTGGGTATATAAGGGCAGGTCTTTCAAAGGTGTCTTCCTTTGAGATATCATAAGATATCCTGGCTAGTCTCCATCTGCCACTGCAGAAGGTTACACACCCATAAATCTTTGCTCCCGTCTTTCACTCTTGTGCTGATATCTTGGATATTATAAGGCATCTTGAATGAGACTAGTGTTGAGGCAGATCAGTCTTGCCCTGAAGTTTAATCGTCCACTACTTTAGACTTATGAAAGCCCTTGGACCCCATACTAGTAGATGCTCCATTGTTGTTATTGACTCAAAGTTTATTTTGTTGAGTTATCTCTTATAAGTTTTTTACTTGATATTTAGCAAAAACAAAAATAGAAGTGACAGATGATAGGAACAGCACTAGCAGTTTCTAGTCATATTGTCATTCATACAGGTTCTGATAGCCTTAGTTAAACAATACCTAATATTAGTTCTACCCTTACAGTCCAGCCTTTTTTCTTCAGCTAAACGGTGCATTTATAGTCCCTCAGTTGGTTTTATAGATTTTGGTCCTCAAGGCCAATAATACATCAAAGGATTATTCACGCTCTTAAATTGAAAAAAAGAAAAAAAACCCCCAACCATTTCTGCAGATGCCTTGCTTTTCTAGAGTCAGAACCATCTATGATAATTTTCTATACCTACCTCTCTTAGTTATAGTATTCTGTAAGAATACACTTTGCAATGATTTGCTGGTTGTCCTATATTAACTAAAGAAGTTAACATTTTTCTTCATATGAAAGCAGAGATAGATTTTTAGATAGATTGTTAATAAAGTAGCAAAGAGTTTTTCTCAATTTATTTTAATATTTCTATCTTACTAGAAGAACTTGAGACACTCATTTTACTGAAAGTGAAGATACAAAACAAAGGCATTTGTTCAGTTGTTTTAGTCCGATTTTTGGTTTTCTGTTGTTTTCCTTCTCTTTGAATATTTTAAAATTTTGCTCTTGAAGTAAATGCAGATATAAGCAACAACAACTGAAGATGCCCAAATCTTTAACTTAACAATTATGATAGTCAAAACCAAACAACTTACACCAACCAGTTAATTAAATCAATTATTTGGAAATTATTCTGTTGGATGCTGACACATCTGTTGACAATGGCCTGAGCATTTAAATAGTACAAGTATTTCCATGACAGAATCTTCATGGCTGAAATTCATCACACAGTTGTTCCAAATTGGTTCACAATTAAATTATTGGGAAAAGGGGGCTAGCACAGAAGTATGCTTTGAAAGAAATGTACACATGCATAATCAAATATCTAACTTACTAACTAAATAAATTTTGAGTTCCATAGAAATGAAGTCCATGAAGACATCCCTTGTTAAAATAAAAATAAAAGGACACAAGACTCAAGAATTCAAAATTCCCTTTTAAAGTCTGTAACTTAATAATTTCACAGTTCAGTTTCTCTCTTGCTGTCTGTGATGTTATAAATGTTGCATTGCATGCTTACAATAACATAGTAATGAAACTCTGTCAGTGCATTCCTGTCCATCATCTAATCCATGGCCTGGGGAAGATATCCTCATAGAGGGTAACAGCTCTTCATTTGGTTGTTGTGGAACTAAGCAAAAATAAATCTTGCAGTTTACTTTGATGGTTAGCTCTAAACTTGTGAGCTTCTGTACTTCAGACTTTATGAAAGAGGCTGCACTGGCATTTGGGTTTCCTTTTTCTTTACATTCTTGGACAATACAGGATATTTCAATAGGTGGTTGATGCTAATTTGGACAGTTCTTAGTCTGTACATTTGGATACGTTATGTGAGTTTCTTTCTAGAGAACAAATATTATTCTTTCACATTTGGAAATGTTTATTAGTCTGTAATCACTGTAAATCCTATGTACAATGTCTCAACTTTGATATACAAAAATCTTTCTCAAACTTCATATTATTATGCAAGTATAATGCATTAAACAGGAAAAGCTCTTGTAATTTACAAGCCTAGCTCCTAAAAAGTCTCTATTATTCCTTTAACCACGTGTATGAGAAAAAAATAGTGTTTGCTACACAACACTACAGGAAATGGCTCATGGGATTGTTACCAGAGACATAGTGAAAATGATACGGATGAAGATGATATTTTTATTCCCTAGAGGTATAATAGAATACAGGCTAACAAAATTACTTAAAACAATAGAAAAGACTAAAAGATAAAGTAGACAAAACTCTAACGTATTGCTCACAAATGTACAGACACAAATATACATGTCATATTCTCAAAAACAGTCTCCTATTGATTTTCCATGAAGTTTTAAATCAACTTTGAAAATATAATTTGGGGAAAAAATCCAAAATAAGATGTAAAATGGGATTGGGAAAGATTAATTAAATAGAAACAGGGAGTCTTGACACAGTGGTTGTCTACATATGGAGGTCTGAAATCTCCCTAGCAATCTGTGGTATTCCCAGCTGTCCGTTCTTCTGGCACCTACCTCTAGTTCCATCTTTTATGTACACAGAAGCTTGTTCCTCTCTGAGCAGATGAGACAGTAAGAGAGAGGAAATCTGTGCAGAGAATTACTCTATAACTCACTGAATATCATGTAGCTTAAGGCTTAGAGAACATATGCAAGAGCTGAGAAGCAGCAATTTAGTTCTTTTCCAGCTTAATGGCATTCAAATCTCCTCCCCTGTCTATGCCATTTTAGACACCTATTTTTTCTCAGTCATTTCTTAAAAGTCTAACTTTGTAATTTGATTTGATTTAGCATCCTTAGGTCTAAAATGTAGTTATTGCTTTCTCTGCTTTACAGTGGACATATTTTACTTATCAATTGTTATAAAAGAAGAGCAGTGACAGAAAAGTAGTGATTTTTAATTTCTGGATTACTTATCAATGCATATAACCTCTATACCCTTTAAATATTTGCACAATACCAAATGAAGCAATATCAGACTTGTAATTTTCATGCAGTTACAAAACCTCTTGGGATTCTTGAGAAGTAAAACAACTTGGAAAGGAGGCAAGTTTAGAAGCTGACTGTCTAAATGTTCACTTTACTAGATGACACATCAGTACTTAAATGTCTGGTGTTTTGTTTAATTAGGATCAAGTGTATTTGGCATGATAAAAAAGTTATTAAAATAACTTCTAAGGCTGCAAGACCAGAAGTGTAAAGAGCATTTTGATGTTTATTAAATATCTGTGAGAATACATAAGAAATGGAGATTAACAGTGAAATTAATATTAGAAGGCATCAGTCTTCTGATAATTGGTGCATACCTGACATAGTTAAAATGGGCAAAGTATTGTTTGATGAGATATTATATTGCATAACCTTTTAAGGAGAAAATGAATCTATTCTGAGATATGTCGGGAAAAAAAAGGAGAGTAATTAATGACAGCAATAGGCTTGGGCTCATTTACTTGAAAGAATTGCAGCTGCTTAACAGACATGCACTGAAGCAATCCATTTTTTAGAGCTGTTGATATCTATCAAATAGGGAAAAACTTCCCGGAGGTCATGACCATGCTTTCATTCCCCTGTGGCCAAATACAATTTAATAAACTGCACTACTTTGGGATGTCAGGTAAATTGTCAGAATGGTGCCTGGGGAATGCTTACACAGTACTCATTAGTAGTGACAGCTGTTGCTTTAATTCCTGGATTGATGCTTATAAATTCTGGTGGAAAAAAGTTCACCACAGTTAAAAAAACCCTGCCATATTTTTTATCTCATTTACATATAGGAACACTCCCAAACTACGAGATCTACTGTTTTAGAATGGAAACATGAACAAAAGATTAAGAATAATACACTGTTAAAAAAAGTTTCTGTGTTTCTAGTGTGCTAATTATAATAACCTATGAATACTTATATAAAAATGTTTTACAGTTTTTGTGATTTGTCTGAGACCCCCTATTTGTAAAAACACGTATAAAAAAATTTAACAATATAACATGGTTGTTTCTTATTTTACACTTTTTTTGTCAACCTTTCTGTCTTCTGAAAAGAATTTTCCAGTTGTAAAACCTGGTAGCTGTTTCAGTTTTGCAAATGTTTAGCTGCTTTTACTGTTCCTTATAGTGGTATACTCTTTTGGTGTGGATAGGAGTCGACACAGCTGTTAATACAGAAAATGGATTACCTGCACATTATGGTCATGAGGGTTGCATGATGGTGGTAGGCACCAGTATCATTAATGACAGTTGTGACACTGGGTTTGTGACTTATTTTGACTTTTGTTCAAAATTGTAGTAAGCTCTTTGAAAAGGATGTGTTTGGGTGAGGACTGGTAGGAAATAGAGTGCAATTCAGTGATTTAGGGACATTACCCTCCAGAGATGGAGACTTCCTTTGGAAGACTTCAATGTTTATTGCAGCTCAGGATGTTTGAATGCCTGAAGCCAGTAGAAGAGACCTGGCATTGTCAACAAATCCATAGTGGATGTAGATTTGTGTATCCACTTTCTGAATGATTATTTGCTTTAAGTCATGCCTTATTAATCGTTCTTCTCAGTTTAACTTTGCTTTTTGAATTAATTTATTTTTTTTTAGAAAGCAAAATCCATGTCCAAATACAGAAGACTGATTGTAGGTGAGATATTTTGCCAAGATTCAGTTTAAGTGAACTATAAAAAAGTTGTTTCTTGCCCCTGAAATGAAAACTTCAGGGTTACATAAACTGTTATTTGATTCAGCTGGATTGATAAATATAGCATTTGCATGCTGCAAGATAACAAGAGCATAAAAAAAATATTTTTATTATGATACCCTATTGCGCAAAAGGCATCAAATTTGTTTTCATAACCAGAATATTGAAGTGAGAAAAGTAGTTACTAGCTATTTTGATGCATTAACTGGACAAAATCAAGCCATATTTTATACCAAAAATACTGGCAGGGAGTCAACATAATCATGATGTATCTCAGTGGGCAGATTCTTGTAAAAATAAAGAAACAAAATGCTTTCCTGTATTAACCAAAGAGTAAATAATATTGTCTGTGGTTGGAATGCTAATGCGAAAATGTTGTGCATTTCATTATGGATGGTAAGTGTCTACACCCTACAGCTTTTATTTCATCATTGCCTTACAGCTTCCATTGCATCAACTTGTAACGATCCTGGGACACCACAGAATGGCACTAGATATGGAGACAGCAGAGAACCTGGAGACACTACCACCTTTCAGTGTGACCCTGGCTATCAACTTCAAGGACAGGCAAAAATTACATGTGTGCAACTGAATAACCGATTCTTCTGGCAACCTGATCCTCCTACATGCATAGGTAATCAGATGAGATGTTAGTCTCTATTTAAGATTAGTACAGATTGGATTTCTTGTTCAACTACTGGGTGCATGGTCTTTATGCTGGAGTGATGATCCCTGCAGAACTCACTTATTTGGTACTTGTGGATAATGTCAGACTCATTCTCTAGATTAACACTATTTTTAGCTGTGATTTTCTTACTCTGTTTTATTCTTAAACTTTACACAATTTTGATATTGACTAAGTGTAATAGAAATAATTAAACAGAAGTGAGGATTTGGATTAAAAAATAAATTTCTTGTTGCAATGGTCTCATTAGAATGGTCTTCTATGTAATAGTTTAGTTATATAAATTCTAATCCATTATTTAGTCTGAAAATTTTCTGAGTTATCCTGTAGATTAGATTCCCATCCTGTGAAATCCCTTGGGTGCTGGATGCTTATTGGGAAAAGTAGATGCAGAGAAGGGGATCCAAGTGACAGTGATATTGAAAGAAATTAGATATATTTCCATAGCACTAGGAGAGGGTGGGAGAACTTGGTTCCATAGTTCTAGATGGTATAAAGGTTTCTCTTTGGTTCTGGTCACTAGACTCATAATTGCAGGCTTGGAAGTCTTGCTGAAATTTATTGTAGGGTAAAGAGTGTAGCTCTTCTAAGATTAGTCAACATCTGTGGAAATTTATCTGCTAGGCACAGTAATTTGTTAAATCCTTGTTATTTTGTTGCACACTGATTTATAATTAAATGAAGACTTATTTTAAAAATCCTAAAAACCAAACACAATAGCACTGGAATAAACATAATGTTTTTTATTTCTACATGTGATTTGGAGAGGAACTTTCCAATATAGCGAATCCTCAAGCAATTGCAGTCCCTCTGTTTCTTTAAAGACAAAATACTTTGAAGGATTCAGGACAATGCAGGATAGTTTCTCTGCAGAAATGGAGCAGCATATAATCTGAATATTGTCTTCTGGATACCTTGCGTGCAATATACAAATAGCAGTATGAAAATGCTTACTCAGTATATTGGAATCCTTCACAAATTAAAAATATTTAAATAAAAAATATATCTGGTACCTATCTGGTCTAGAAGGTTCATATTTTTACTTTAAATACCAAATATAATCTCTCTGTGGTTCTCTACAGTCCAGTAAAAACAAACAAACAAACAAACAAACAAAAAACCCAACAAAACCTAACAAATAAAACACAAAAGAAAGGAGAAAATAAGATAGAAAGAAAGACAGAATCCTTTTGGGCAAAACATATATACATAATTATTGTTATTTTTCTGCATACTCAAGGTCACTTTGAAGGGGAAAGCAGATTAAAGTAATCTTTACTGTAAGCATGACAACAGTAGAAACTTTAACAGTTCTGTAAAGCTGTTACAAGTAATTTAAAAATTTTCATAAATCTTTATTTCAGTATGCTGATTTAGAAGTGAAATGGCCTGAACCACCCCCCCCCCCCCCTTCTTTAAAATGTTTGGTGTAGATTCCAAATCCTTAGTCCAACTGTTTTGTGCTGTAACTGTGTTTCTCTGAGTCTGCTTGACTTGGTAATGTAGATGCACTCTGTGTTGACTACTGCACTTTTTTGTTAGACTTCTACATGATTATCATTTTGAGGAGTTGGATTCCTTATCTGTTTAAAAGCCACATTCAATTTATGGTCACTAAAGAAATGTACTTGATTTTTGATTTGGGTAGTATCTTTATGGAGTGAATCAAACTGTTTTGAGCTACATCCATGGTCAAAAGAAACTGCATCCTGAGTCCTACTATTAAGCTTTTCCAGTTCTTAAAGTACTTCCAGTATGTAAGTAATTTTCAGCTTGAAAGAAACAGAACTAAGTAATAGTAAAAATATAGATGACTTCTATTTAACTTTATATTTTTATTCCTTTTGAAAGAACTTTTCCTATTCTGCTTTTGAATATAAACAGAGCTCACTTTTTTGAAAGGAAAATAGCAAAATTTTTGCTAACTGGAAGTGGGAAAGCTCTGAGTTTTTTAAAAATATTATTAGTTTTGGTAAATGTAGAAGTCAGTTTACTCCTATTTAACAGCTAATGTGTGCTTGTGAATTTAACAGGCAACCATATTTCTTTTTGCATTGTGACAGCTGCATGTGGAGGAAACCTGACAGGCCCAGCAGGAGTTATTTTATCACCTAACTACCCACAGCCTTATCCTCCTGGGAAAGAATGTGACTGGAGAATAAAAGTAAACCCTGACTTTGTCATTGCCTTGATATTCAAAAGGTACCATTTCTCAATGAATGCCTCTGTTTTAAAGGGTTTTAAACATGACATCTAAAAATGGCATTATTTATACTTTCTTAAAACTTTTAATTATATTCTCTGGATAAGTTTTGGAGTGTACATATAATATGTGCTATATAATTGCTTCCAAATAATGTAAAATAAAAAAACATAGTTAAATGGTACTTTTGCTATCAAATACATCTCTGAAGAATAAAACTTTCTGTGACATATGAATAAAAATCTTTGAAAAAGAATGTCAATCTGTAGAAATGCTAAATTTATGCTATCGTACCTAATAGTAGAGACTTAAGCTGTAGCAGAAACTCTATCTGTAAGTCATTTTTAAAGGTTTTTAGAAATACAGACTAAATATACTTTGCTCAAAGTACATAGATCAAAAAAAAAAAAGTTCTACTTAGTCAAGAAATAAAAGACATTGAGATATTATTGTGTCATAATTATAAAGAAGTTTTATTTACTCAGTGTTCCATAATCAACCTATATGTGTTGCATAGATTTGTACCACAAATTTGAAGTTCAGGGATATAGCCATATTACTGTGTTCAGTTTATCATTTTTATTTGAATCAGTCCTGTATAATCACCGTGCTTGCTATATCTATGGATGCAAATGCAATTTTTTTTCATTTGCTGATACTCTGTCTTAAGTGTGATTTTTAAACTAAGAATGGTAACATAGCTGTTGACTTCAGCGGAATGGGGATCAATTGTGATTCTTTTCAAAGGAGATGGTGGCATGTTCAGAATTTTGCTGTGTAATATTTTCACCTTCTCTTTGAAACAAAAAAACCCCACCAAAATAACGACAACTGAACAACACCTAAACAACAAAATAATCCAGTTTCTTTCATTTTTGGATTACAGTGTGTTTTCTAAAATCTATTGATAGACAAAATTAAAGAACCAAAGAATAAGGTACTTGAAATTATATAATAAGGAATATGATAATTCTGTTCTTAAGTTATTTGATCAAAAAGCATCAAGGGATGAGAATAGTTCTCCACTAATTACACTCTTGATGATGTCACATGATAGGTGATGTAAGCAGCATATTTCTGTGGATTGCCTAAATAATCAGCTCAAATGCTCCATTTCAAATACAATGAAAGAAGCTTATAGTTACACAGTATTCAAATTTGTGAATTCTATTTTAAGGAGTACAAATATGAGCAGTATAATGAAATTTGCTGTTTATGCTATACTTCCAATAAATTTTCTGAATAGTTGCAACCCAATAAAACACACACTTCCCAGTAGCTGTGCTTAGATTAACAGGTCCATAGTTCGCTTGGTCTTCTCTTACACCCTTCTTGTAAATAGCAATAACATTGGCCAGCTTCCAGACAGCAGGGACCTTCTCAGACTCCCAAGACCTTTGGCAGATGACCAAGAGCAGTAACATTTCTTTGATATCTGCAAAATCTTTCTTAACACACCATTTTCTGTTTATTTTACCCAAAGTTTTTCTCTCCAAGCAGTATGCTACACCTCAGCACTGTACTATTCTCAAGGAACTGGCTTTATGTGTCTGTGTAGGATGAGAATGTGAACTAAGAATGCAATATGTTTTTTTCAGATGTGTGTTTGCTACAGAAAGGTTGAAAACCATTCCTCTATACAATTTACTTTTCCTTCGTTTTGGTCTTTGAGATTCTATTCCTTTCAACTCTTCTAACTCTCAACTAAAAATTATCTGTCTTAGGAAAATTTTCAAATCTTTTTTTCTGGCTTCTCTTACCTCTTGAAAATAGGGCATAAAATATTATTCATTATATGAAGCCATTTCCGTTTGACATACAGAGATATTTCCTGCTGATTTCTTAGGTAAAGATATTATTCCTTTTGTCTTAGATAATTTGAAAAGATTTGCATCTAACAGTATTAACTGATGTAATAGAAAGAAAAACAGCTGACCATCAAACTTGGGAAAAAGAATTTATTTATATTGTTTTACAAAGATAGATAGAAAGACAAAAATCCACTCACCTGAGTCCCTGCCTTGCCTGTTTTTAATGTAGTTTTACTTTTCTTATGTTTTCTTCAATGTTCCTAGCATATCCTTTTATCTAGCTCTGTGTACATTTCTCATATAAATGCCTGATATTTGTGTTGTTTCAGAACTCATCTCAATTACATTCCTCTGAAAGACATTCCATTCATATTATCTTCATAATTATTTTGTAAAACATATAGATGTCATCAAATATAGCATACTATAGATGGTTTAGTGAGAATAATGTTAATTCACAATAATTTATCATAATGCAACTTCCAGGATAGTGGTCTATCTATATGAATGCATCTTGTTTCTAAAATGGTAAACTTATGTTTGTAGTGGAGGGATTTAATATCATTCAGTTCAGCCTGCTAAAAGCTGGACTTTTAATTTAAACTAGTTGCCTGGATCATTCCTCTGGGCACTGCTAAGAGGCAACCTTTTTGAAGCAGGTGATTCTATTATCTTAAGAGAAGTGTTTAAGATAGGCAGGAGGATATAGATGATGGCTTTTGGGAAGCTGAATGTGTTCCGATCAGTGGTAAAAAGAACTCCATTGAAAGTTGGTAAATTTTTACTGTGAATCATATTTAAAATGACATTTATTTCTGGAGAAGAAAATGTGTTAGGTAGAAGATTGGCAGCCACAGTCATAGTAATGTTTAACTCATTAAAAAGGAATGAAGACTTAATTCTCTTTTCCCTTTATTTTCAGTTTCAATATGGAACCCAGTTATGATTTTCTACATATTTATGAAGGAGAAGATTCCAACAGTCCTCTAATTGGCAGTTTTCAAGGCTCACATGCTCCTGAAAGAATAGAGAGCAGTGGTAACAGTCTGTTTCTGGCTTTTCGCAGTGATGCTTCTGTTGGAATGTCAGGATTTGCCATTGACTATAAAGGTACCGTTCCCATCATAAGTTATGAAAACATAAAGGGCAAAGAATGTTATTTAGTATTTACTGAGACTCAAATCTGTTTACTTCTATATGTACTCATACAGAACTGCCAAATGTCTTGATCTATTGATGTAAGTTTTAAAAATCTTCTGTTAATATATGCAGGAAAACAAAAATCCTATTTCATGAAATCTCTTTCACATCACTTATACATATTTTCATCTTCCAGAAAATAAAAATAGGTAGACGATGCAAGTCAAAAGTAACATTTGGAAAAGAGTTTTAGAATAGTGGAATTGTCTGATTCAAGAAGACTACCTGACTACTTCTTTCTTGTCAATACATACCAATACACTTTCCACTTTGTTTTGAATTTGCAAATATATTTTTGAGTAAATACTACTGAACAGTATTTGAATTTTTTTTGGGGGGTGCCTATTACTAGACAGAGATTGTGTTATGCTGCCTACTTATTAAAGCCAGACACTCATTGAAAATGCCAGGTTTTTTTTCTGATCACAGATGTTGTCCCTGGCTTGATTATAATCTTTGATGAGATTTATCAAGCTGTTTTTCAGCAGCAGAGGTGCTACCTCAGCTTCTTATTCTTGACAATGGAAGCAAGCCACATTAATGTACATGTTAAAAATGACAGAAGAAAAAGATCTATGGAATATAAAATACCTCTACAAGAGAACAGAGTGAAAAAGAACTATAAAATCATTTTTATATTTAGTCTTCATCAGTTGTCCAGTATCATGCGTTATTCTCCACGTTGGTAAGGTTCTTTTTCACAAAGTAATTGTCATATTGCCATAGATGAAGACTTAGACTGTTCCTGCCAAAACAAAATATCAAAAAAATGGGAAAACTATTTGTTCCAGGAAGTTTGTAAAGACCTACAAGGAAAGAGAGTGGAAAGTTGAGCAAGAGACAAAGACATAAAGATGCCTACTGAAAATGTGCATACACATTTTCACTGTACGTCTGTTTTTTGTTCTCAGTATATGTGTGGCTTCATGCAACTGGAAGTGAAATGAAATTATAATTAAAGATATAAGAACAAAACACTATATTAAAAAAAGTTATTGTACTCAGTGGACCGTGTGTTTGTGCCTAATAATTAAATATTTTTCTTAACTACATTATTCAATATTTTATATAGATTTTTTTTAAATTATTAAATGGTTTGGGATGGAAGGTACTTAAAGATCACCTAGTTCCAACCTCCCTGCCATGGGAAGGGACACCTTCCACTAGACCAGTTTGCTCAAAGCCCCATCCAACCTTGCCTCACTTCCAGTGAGGTGACATCCAAAACTCCTCTGGGCAATTTGTACCAATGCCTCACTACCTTATGCTAAAGGATTACTTCCTTCTTCTAATCTAAACCTCTCTTTCAGTTTGAAACCATTCCCCCTCATCCTATCACTACATGCCCTTGTTGCCTTCTCCATGTCCCAGGTCACCAGGTCTCCCATTTCTTTCTGAGAGGACCCACATTTTCCCCAGTCTTCCTTTTGTCACCAGTGTGCGTATAGAAGTGGTGAATTCTAGAACTGGCCATTTTTCTTCTACAATACTAAATTTTATTGGAGTCTTTCAGCTTTTGGAGAGTTCCACTAACAAATAGTAGGAAGAAAATACTGTTGGTTAGATCCTCTCACTATCATTTCCTTGGCCAGATAACCAATTTCATGAAAACATGCATGACCTTGTAATAAGCATACAGAAACTCGAATAATACATTAATAAGCTGTTTAAAAGTTTAAACTGACTGGAAAAAAACCCATAGATAATTGTTCAATTTTTCCTTTTTTTTTTTTTTTTTAATTCAAATTGAAAGTGTATCTAGATTTACTGTAATTCATTTTAACAGAAAAGCCACGGGAAGCTTGTTTTGATCCTGGAAACATCATGAATGGGACAAGAATTGGAGCAGACTTTAAGCTTGGTTCAACTATTACTTATCAGTGTGATTCTGGGTATAAGATTATTGATCCTTCAACTATAACATGTGTAATTGGTGCAGATGGAAAGCCAGCATGGAACAGAGCATTGCCATCTTGTAATGGTATGTCTTGTTTTCTTACTGTTTCCCTTGTCCCCTCGGTGAATTCAGTTTCTCAGACGCTGAGGCTGTTTAGACTATTTCTACACATATAGCTTGTATAAAAAACCTGAGGTCAAAAAGTAAGAATTGTGATGAGTGTTAGACTATAGCTTAGTCAAGTCTTTAAAAATATCTTGAAACTATGGAATCAACATATGTTCATATAATGACTACAGTGTAATATGTAAGTTTCTTTAGGCACACAGTGTCATTTAGAATAGATATCACAAGCATCTCAATACTGCATTAATTGTCACCTTGGAATAAGAATAATAGTTACTGAGGCAGAAAATTAAAATGACATCTCATATTTATCTGATTTATCCTCTATCCCATGTTTCAGCATTTGTGTTGTATACATATAAATATATATATATGGAACTATTTTAACAAATCAAAAGGAAGTTACATATATTAGTAAATTACCATAAAGTACTGATTTATTTATGTTGAAAAATTACCTCCTGCGAAGTTTTAGGTTTTTAATTATAGGAAAAGACAATTTAGAAGGAAACATTTCTACAACTCCATAACTTTGGAATTTGTTTTAAATTAAGTATAAGTGACATATTTTCATTCCAGTGAAATGTTCATGACTTGAGAATATCATCTGGTAAACAGAAGATAGACTTTGTGGCTTGGTTTCTGGTATCCTCAAAACAAGAAGAGAAGGAAATATGAAGATTTTAAATTCATGGCATAAACTGATTCCTTGGGATATTTGAATTTCAGCTCAGCCACATAATCCTATTCCGCCTACTGACAGATCAAACTTGTTATCTTCTATCATTACATTGGATTTTTGAATAATTCATAAAAGCAGCTAAGAGAAGACATGGATTTGTAATATTAATTGCTGCCTGTATAATGAAGTTAAACTTGCAGAGATATTTCAAGTGTGATTTTAAAAACCTGTCAGGGAGCAGAAAGAGCAGGTTTGCTCCACCAGAGCCAGGAGCCGAGGATGTCCAAAGCACGTGCTATTCCCTCACTCACTAGTTCAACTCACAGTTCCACAACACGAGCCAGGTCAGCAGAGCCAGGAGCTGGTAACAGGGTAACTTGCAGAGCCCCACATCAATGACCTTGTTGTCCACCTGGGCCACAGATCCTTCTCAGAGCCACTTTCCAGACAGTTGTTAAATTATTATCTGCTATATGTAAGATGCCCACAGTAGGGTAATGTTGATTTACTTTGTTCCTTATAGTAGAATGATATTTTTCCTTGCTAATTCTGTAACTATAAAAAGTTTCTCTTAATCTTTCTGTTCCTTTTTTATATACGTATGAAGACAAAGATTTTTTTTATATATATAATCTATAAGCTCTTTTCATAATCATCTAGGAAGCTATGAAAAACAACACAATTCAAACACACATTCACAAAGTAGAATCCTTGGCATTCTGTGCAGGATACTGTCAGTCTATTTATGTATTCCTTTGAGACACACTATAACTGTATTGTGCCATTTATTTTTGTAGTACTGTATCTTTTCCAGAGCTTTTTTTAACATGGATAGATATAGAAAGATATTCAAATAAAAACCCCACGTAAATTCTGTGTTTACAGTATCTTTCAATTAAATAATTTATACTTCTAGTCCAATGTGAATACTTGTAGTCAAGTAAAACTCTCATGTATTCTAATTTTAAATGAATGATATTAAAAATTATATCCTGAGAAAGAACAATTATATATTTCAGTACAGGAAAACCAAACCAAACCAAGACCAGTAAACCATCACTTTTTAATCTTTTTTTTTTT
>VXAY01004626.1:153980-183377 GCA_013399855.1 Oxyruncus cristatus
TTTTTTTTTGGACTAAACTAATACAGACAACTTTAATTAACATAACATGTTTCTCTCTGTTTTTTTCTAGCACCATGTGGAGGGCAGTATACTGGATCAGAGGGAGTTGTTTTGTCACCAAACTATCCTCATAATTACACTGCTGGACAGACTTGCCATTATTCAATAACTGTGCCTAAAGAATTTGGTAAGAATTTCTTCTATATCATTATCACTGTTCTACCATTCACGTGTCCTTTATGTGTAATAATGATCTCAGATTTTCGATATATTGCAAATTATTTACAAGAAATAAATATATTCCTGGCATGGAAAATGATTCTAGGATTTTGACCTTTTACTTCTCCCCAGAGGAATCAATAGATTTCAGCTTAGGGATCTCTGTCTGCTATCCAAGTGTATTCTGAATACCTTCATTGATTACATTATTCATCATCATAGGATAATCATGCATTCAAGCTTCCTGCAAAGTAAAATCAAGTGTCAAAACCCAAGCTTTTATATTCCTCTTATATTTTAACTTTTTGTTTTTCATGTTTTAACAAGGGCAAGATGGGTAGAATCACATTTAAGAGATACAGTGGAGGGCATGGAAGCAATTTTACACAAAACTACCAGAAACGTTTGTGAGAAATCACAAGACTGATTATTTCAATGTGTCAAAATACCTGGACAAAATCTCTAAAACTTGTGCAATTGTATGTATGGTGTGGTTTTCTGCAAAGCAGGTTTTTTTCTAATTCAAATCCAGACAAATAACAATAAGATCCATTTTACTACTTGCTTATGAATGAATGAATGAATGAATGAATGAATGAATGAATGAATGAATGAATTCACAGCAACTAAATGCATTTGGTACATTCTATATGCAACAAAACCTGTAAGGACTCAGATGTAAATAAAATGCAGGTGGCTAGTGACAAAGTAATATTTTTATTGACTTGGTTTTACTGGGTTACTGCTTCATGTTTCAGTTACTATATGATATTTGAATTCAGTGAACCATTTGATATTTACTAGTGAGATGTTGTATAATTAAAATATTTATTAATATACTTTTAATTATGTACAGTTCAAGTGCAAATTAAGTGTAGCAATATGACAAAACTGGCAACATATTGGTATTTTTAGTATTTGATCAGCTTTTATATCTTTATGAGAAAATATGTATTAATGCAAAGTTTAAAAAATTGAAAAATCAGTAAGTTAAAAAAATCTGACTCACATTAAAACCATAAAAGTAACTAATCATATGTGATAATAGATGCTGCTTAATAGTTGCTAAGATTGGTAATGTCATTTTGGTAAAAACTTTTCCTTTTTAGATATTCCATTTCCTTACTCTCCGTACCTAGGCAATAAGGAATAAGGTTTGTTTGAATGGACATCACAGTTTTGGGGAAAGTGTGATTTAATAATTTTTTTTTAATAAAAAAATAAGGAAATAATGAAAAGTAAGTAGTATTCTTACTACATAAGTTTAATGCAACTGTTTTATCACGATACAAAATAAAGTAAATTGGAAAGATTCACGCAGAAATTCACTGGTAACTAAGACAAGCAAAAATATGTCTTTAAATTTGGTTTTTTAATAAGTTCTTTTATCATCTCTCATTTCATTTTTTTCCTCTCTTTTTTTTTTTTTTTTTGATGCAGTTGTGTTTGGACAATTTGCCTATTTCCAGACAGCTTTGAATGATGTGGCAGAATTATTTGATGGGGAAAACTCTCAGGCTAGACTTCTTAGTTCACTGTCTGGATCTCACTCAGGTGAGTATAAAGAAAAAGAAGTATACATTTCTCACAGCTCAACATGAAAAAAAAAATCAAGAAAATTTCATTTGGAAATAAAGTCATTGGAGCAGGATGCCAAGGGAAATGGGACATCCTTCTAAATCTTTAAATCAAGAATTTATTCTGGAGCATATGGTTTAGGCAAGAATTGATTACTGGGGTAATTGTAGAAATAATTGAATTAAATTCTCAGAACCCTATGTAAGAGGGCAGATTGGATGGTATAATTATCTTCTCTGCCTCTAAACTTTTTGAATTATACATCTACATATTCTGAGTGGCTAATTTAAACACAAATTACTTGTATTTACAAAATGCAATTATCTGTTTGCAAACATGCACTTAGATTAAAAGCAGGTCACCTGTTGTATTCAGGTAACTATAGCAAAATGTTGACCTTGTGAAATCATAATTAAGGTTATATGAATTTCAGCATGGTCAGAACTTCCAGTGTATGGATATATATAATGACTCTGTTCATCTCCAGGGGATAATATATAAATAGATTTCTGCAGCTGTGAATGTGTTTTGCCATACACTCCTAGTATTTAGGAAATTTTACATTTTGCAATCTGGGGCTTTTCCTGGGTTCTTGGCTTTAATTTTGAATAAATGGAGAGATACTTCATTCAAAAAGAATGTAATATATCTATTTGATTTATAGAAAATATATTATTCTTTGAAAAACTCAGCTCAATATTTTCCTCTGGTGAATCCTAGCTATTTCTGTCATAAGAAGAGTTCACAAAAAAATTTTAAGTTTTGTTTAATTACTAGCAAAATTTCAGCAGCAAATAAAATTTAAATTTTTAAATTTAAGAGACAACTCATCCAAGCACCAAATTTTAATGCATCAAACTTTTATATAAGTTGAAGCTAATGTTCATTTTCACAGAAGACATTTGACAATATTTGAAAAAAATTTTCGCTTGTGATTTTCTTATTCCCGGTGACATATCTGATTTACAGTGATCTAGGGTAGGATTCTGTTACATGGAATCACTAGTTGCAATAATATAAAATTAATCAAAGGGAAAGAATTATAAATCTTATTTACCTTGTAATATATTTTAAATTAGTACATTATCATTAATTTCAGTAGAATTTCCTAAAATGTGGGTTGATACAGTCCAGTGATAATGAAAACAGTAGTCATACAGAGTGGAATCCTTGCAGTGTAGAAGTACTGCACTTTTGTCTGTAGTGTTTCATTACTGAACTCTTATCGTGACTTCTGGCAGATCTGTCAGGAAAGGAGAGAAAGTATGTTAAACATCTTTATTAATCCTCAAGTCAGAAATAAAATTTGAAAAGCTATAAGAAGGTTAATAATATAACTCAGTTCATGTATGATCATATATTTTGTTGAAGCCACTACATAAAACAAGTCATGGATTTGCTCTCTCTCATTTCAGTTTTAGTCTTAAAATAGTAAGCATCCCATGAAGATCCCCGTGGCATTTGTCATGTATTTTTAATTGCTTAATGTGTTTTGCAAGGCAAAGTGAAGATAGAGTTAACTAAAAATTCTTCTAGTGATTTTGGCCCCAGGTGGCAGTAGGGTTCTCAATTCAAGTAGTTTATTTGAGCTCTAGTTCCAACAGCTGCAGTAAATGTCAGAAGGTTTATGATGTTCAATCAGGAAGTCTTTTTATTTTGACAAGTTCTCAAACCTCCAATGGCAAATTCAATTTTGTACAATATTATTTATGTTTAGCTATAGAGGAAAACACAAGACTATGTATTTTAACAGTATATTTGATTCCACGCTGAAGAGCTTTAAGTCTTGTTTCTGTTTTGCATATTTAATTTATTTTCTGTTTCTATTTTAGGAGAGACATTGCCTTTGGCTACATCTAATCAAATTCTTCTGCGATTCAGTGCTAAGAGTGGGGCATCAGCCAGAGGGTTTCACTTTGTTTACCAAGGTAAACGTGTCCACTTTTGCTGTAAGACACTGGTGCCAGTTTCATGAAGTGCATTATCTTTAATTCTTCATAGGTCATAATATATTGCTTTAAATATGAGTGTAGTCTTTACATTTTTCCAGCAATCAGGGACTTCTCCTGATGGTAGACTGGCTTCATAAAGGCAGTTGTCTGTGTTGGATCCCATCTGGCCCCATGAACTTGAATATATCCAGCCTTTCTCAGTAGTCTGTGACCTGTTGCTCCTTACTGCTGAGTGAGTTAAAGGTTTTTGGGAGTTTCCTTAGTTGTATTAGTCTTTCTCTACTCCCAGTTGATTTTTCCAGAGTGTTTGTTCAGGCTGCTAAGGAGTTCTGTCTTCTTGAGAGCTGGGAGAGAAAATGACTATGGCAGAGGCCATCAGGCAGTTTCAGTATTGAAGGGTGAATGGAAGACTTACCGGTCTGTTTCTGACCCAAGTGAACTTGAGGAGATATTATATGCATGTCTGCACACTGCAGCAGGAATGCAAGAAAGAAGCAGCATGACCAAGTCTGTTAGTATGCTGCTGGGCGGCTTAGTACACTCAGCTGATCCATGTGTCTTGGAGAATGCAGTCTGGTGACACCTCGGCTGGTACTTACAGATTCATTGCCTGTACAGGCAACAAATGCAGTCCCAAAGGGACTTCTGGGTAGTTCACTAGATGTATTGCACACATACCCAAAAAGCGTAATGAGACAGTCATTGAGCACGTCGGTTTATTGTGTAGTAGTTTTTCAGCTCTACTAAATTGAAGTGTAAAATTAGTTTGGGGTAGTTTTAAATAATATTATCAAGATTTCTAGTTTCCTTTTTAATTTTAGATTTTTTTTGTTTTTTAACATTGGAGCACAGTCATATTTTGACACAGCAAATAAATGGAAAGAACTGTCTCACCTCAAGAATATTTCCACTGTTGTATGGAGCTTGCTGGACTGTTTTTTAAGCCTTCTTATGTCTGTGCTTATAGAAAGATATCACCATGACTGCACACTTTATTTTAGATATACCTCAAGATATCATTACCTGCCCTTTTTACACATCAAAAGCATCACGTGCATTAAAATTTATCAGGGAAAATTAATCATTGAAGAAGGGGAATATAAACTTCTGGAGTTATAAAAAAGCTTTCAGCATTCAGTTCTTATCTATTTGCATATGAATGACATCTTTCTGTCTAAGTCTATTTGATTGTCATATGCCTAAAGTGTTATTTTTTGCTGCTTTATAAGAATTCATAGTGATACAAAGTCACGATTCTATTAGCTGTATGTGTATATATGCACACACATAGATTACTGTTGAACTGGAAGTCTCCAGGAGAGGACAATGCTATGCCTCATTTAATTAATTTGTGTTTTTAGTAACTGTAACAAATAGATTTTAGCAAATGAGAAGAAAATGAGTTAGGCAAAGCCACTTTATTTGTCTCAGGAGAATCACAAAGCTATTTGAATATAGAGGGACTTTAATATATTTAAAATATATATATGCACACATATATTGGTTAATGAGTTAGTGGCATTTAATAACCTCTACCATTTTGAGATTTTTTTCTCTCTTCTTTTGAAGCATGTGATCATACTTCCAATGACCACCTGCTTGATAGCCTTTTAAATACTACAGAGAATGACATCCACTCTCACACTGAACACAGTAATCTGGTCTGCAAAGTCAATCATTTTATTTATTGCCCTCTATTCCAGGTTGACCTTCTTCTCTGTTCACTTTTCCACTGGGCTGATTTCAATTTTGTTTCACAGCAGTATGAAACATTTACTAAAAGATAATTACTGTAGAAAATGGAATGCCTATGTGATACAGCTTGAGAAGTCTGGGTTGCCAACATTATAGGCAAAAGCTAAAATAAAGGCTAGAGGGGAAAAAGTTATTGCTTGCGTTATTTCACATTCTGGCTTGAGCATGCAACAGATAAGGTTTGTAGCTTTTGATTCAGATTTAATGGCTTTTTGTAATACCACTTTCTCAAAACCTTCTTTTTAGCTGGATATGTCATCTATGCCCTCACTTCTTTTCCTCAGATGATCACATTTCCTTGTATTTCATACAATAGGTAAAGACTATCTGTAATATCAGACGGAATGAATGTTAATGTATGCTAGGAACAATCATGTTTAAGAAGACTGGGAATTATATTTTTTTCAGGTTTTCTTATCTTTGTCTTCCTGCTAAGACATCACCTAAGAAACAGTCTATTTTTGTATAGCTGAGGCTGCAGCAGTACAGAGTTCTCTCCTTAAATAGTAAAGTAATGACCTTCCTACCATCCAAAAATTTATAGGGTTTTAATACTTGTCTTCTTCTACTTGCTCTACCATACAAATGCAGGAACTAATTTATGGGGTCAAATGAGATTTTAAAGAGGATTATTAATAAAGTTACCATACTAGGATCAGGAAGGATTATGTGATAAAGACAAAGGGGAACAAGAATAAGGAGGAATATGACTTTAACAATCAAGCTGATCTAATCTGTGACAAGAATACAATACATAGACACACATTGCCTGTTAAATGCAATTAGAGAGCAGAACTAAGACTGTTAGTATTACTTTATATATGTTACCGTGACACATTATGTCCTACTTTAAAGCTGACATCACAGAGAGGTGGTTGATGCCTCAAGCCTGTCAGTGTTCAAGAGACATTTGAAAAATGCCCTTAATAACATCTTAATATGACCTGGTAAGTCCTGAATTGGAAAAGCAGTTGGAAAAGCAGTCTCTTCCAACTAAGACAATTTATTGGTGAGAGGCATTTCAGCTGAGCTGTCAGCTATGTCACTTTTTAGAAGACCACACCTATTTTCCTAACTTTTTATAGATGTTTGAAACTATACTACATTTTGCCATGGACTATTTAAACCTAAATTCCATTTTAAACACCACAGGACTATCTCACTTTGTTATGTCTAGCTTCCATTACATGTATTTTTAAGGCAATTCTTTTTAAAACATGAGGAAACAATTACAAAAAGAGTACCTGTTATAGTGATTGTGCATCTTTAACATTTCTTATCTCACTGTAACCATTAACACGGCATCAGTGAAACCTGTGAAAAACTGAGTAAAATGTCAATTTTAACACAGTATTGAGTATTTCTTTCTGACAATAGAATAATCTGATACAACTCTAGCCATGGATATTCATGGCTGATCTCAGTAAAATAGTGGCTTTTCATCTGAAAAGGAAGCACATAACAGTACTTCTTCTTTGTGAACTCATTTAGGAGTACTACTAAACTGTCCCTACATTTTTTCTCCTGTCAGAGATAGCTTGCTCACAGGAAAATAACTTTCATAAGGCAATATTATAATGAAACCAGATGATCAAATATCCTTTGTTAAGAGGTGCTGAAAATTCTAGTTACACTAAAAAATCTGTTTGGATTACTAGTGCATGTAAGCAAATTTCCATATGTGATTACTGAAAATTATAGGATTTTCTTCCATAGCTTACTCCCTTTTGAGAAATTGGGTGAAAACATACAGAGAGAAAGGTGGTATTCCCATAAAAGGCCGAGCAAGAGTTTCTTCCACACAACAAATGAAAAATACTACAGAAGTGATGCTGAAATTTTCAGTCAGGTCATGTAGCCTCTTATGTAAGACAGATAAGCTTTAGGCATGTGTAAGGCTAAAAGTTTAACTAGCAGTGGGCTGAGGTGGTGACCTGTGTGGGAGGAGGTCATGGACTACCATGTGCCACTCACAAACAGCTTCCTCTGAAGCTGGTATAAACAAGCTCTCACATGCCAAAGCTTCCACTAGTCGGAGCACGTGGTGCCTGTTCTCAAAAACATCTGAGAGTGACAACTGCTTTGGGGCAGAGATGCTTCTGAGTATGTGCTGCTAGAGACACTGGTGGAGGATTTGTTGGAGATACTCTTGGAAGGAGCCCCTCCATGCCAAAAAATTAGTATTTCTAGAGGGACTGTGGCCTGGGCATAACCCCTGCTGGAGTGAGAACACCTCAGAAGGGTTGGCAGCCTGTGAAAGTCCTGTTCTGCAGCAGGGAACATCTTTGAGCAACTGTAGCACGTGGCTGACCCACAGTGGAGTAAGAACACTCAAACAGTGTGATGTGAAAACTTGAAGAAGCAAAAAGTAGGAGAAAAATGAGTAAAACACATCAAAGCAAAAAGAAAAAACAATGAAGCAAAAAGAGAGTGCGACCCCAACCTCCTGCGCTGCCTCTCACCTTACTGGTGGAATGAAGATCGATGCAAGAAAGTTGAGACAAGGAAAGGGAGTCGATAGGCGTTTGAAATTGAGTCTGGTGAGAATGAAGTAAAACTGTTTACGTAAGTTGCTGTTTAATTTTTTGTATCCTCTTTCTTCTTAAATACTGAATCAGTGATCAGAAGTTTGTGTAAATTAGTAGTAAATTAAATTAAGCATAATTAAGTATAAATTTTCTGAATTGAAACTGGTTAGTCCACAAAAATGTACTGTACCTTTTGCTGTCACATGATTGTGAATAATTTATCTCGTGACCAAAACTCCCATTTGAGCAAGCAGTCCTGGCCAAGAGATGGATTAATGCCTAATCATGTGGCAGTAACTGCAGTTCTAGGCATATGACAGTCAAGTGGTTGGATGTGTGAGAAGCCATCATTACCGAGTCAGTTGTGAAGTCATCATCACCTAGTCCACTGTAAAGTCATTATAAAATAAGATAAAATAAAATAATAAAAAAAAGGTTTGAATAAAATGGTGTTTGTACAGAAGATACTTTGGTAGAGAAAATGCTATTAGTCCCAATAAAAAGAACAAAAAAGAGAGCAGTCTGGGTCAGCTGAACTGACCTGGTAGACTGCATTTGGTCTGCACATTATGATCAGGAAGAACTGTGACTGTGTGAAATCCTTGAAATATAGTTTCTTCATTATCCTTCCACAAGTGCAGACAGTTTCCTACCATGGTCAGAACTGTATGCATAAACATGTTTCACAGAGTATCTGTGTGATAATGAGGCCCTAAAATCGTATTTATTTGAACAAAGGTGGGTATATTAATTTTCTGAAAGGTAAGTGATTTGTTTAAATTATGTAGGGTGTTAAAACATTAAAAAAAAAAAAAAGTGTATTTGCTTTTGTTTTGCCCTACTGTGCATTTATGCAGAATGTTAGTGTACCTCTGACCTTCAATCCTGGATACATTTTATAACTTTCTTAAGCTTTCAAGGTTAAAAACATCTGCAACCATCTAAGGTACTGATTTAGAAGAAAATATATGTTACTGTATCTGTATGACATTGTGTGACAAATTACCTCATTGCATAATGAGTTGCATAACAAGAGTGTTTATTTTACTGTTATTGCTAGTATAGATTATTTCTAAATCTTCTTTGAAAAAGCTTTTCTCTTCATTCAGTAATACTTACATAAACTTAACTGTTAAATTCGGTAGCAATCCAGAAAACTGGTAGAACATAATGTAATAATAAATAAGAGCTCCCAATGTTCTTCTAAAATGTGTTGCATATTTAATGCTAGATTTAAGATAGGATTGATTTCAATTAGTGTTCTGTATCCAACTCATCAACAAACGTTAAATTTTGGAGCATTTACCAATACTTAAAACTTAGATAATTATGATTCTTAATAGAGCAAATGGCAATGTAAGACATAAGAAAAGCATAAAGCTATCAGTATGAAAATAACTATATATAGGCTCCATATGCCTTGTCTTTCACTTAGTGAGCAAGGTAGTTGAACAAGGAGGGTGGCAGGGGGTCTGTGCAGGTGTGCATATGAACACATTGAAATACCTCTGTTCACTGTCACAGGCCAGCAAAGGACTTTAAACATAATGCTATAAAATAAAACTAACCATGGTTGTTTACACTAGTAAGCCTGTAGCCTCATGTCCAAAAATTTTCCCAGAATAAAGTGTAACAGCCACGTCCTTTTTTTTTTTTTCTGTGCCTTTCTTACCTAAGAACTAAATAGCAAGCAATATTTATGGTGTTACTTGAGCAGTTTAACTAGTTTAGTTAGAACTGGTCTAAAAATCCAAAGAATGCTCAGTGATGTTCTAAAGTAATTCTTGAAGAAACCAAGTTGATCAAGCAAAGCCTTTGATCATGCCACTCATACAGAAAAATTGCTTACATTTAATTAGATTATTTTAATACATATTTTTTATTTTACTGTAAAACATAGGTGATATGCACACAAATTACACTTCTATTATTTTTATATTAATTTTATATTTTTAATTGGCATTTACTACTTAACTGCAAAATTAAATGTAATAAGAACAAGTTTGATACACTAACAACACACACAATACCAAGAGTCAGTAGGTATAAAAATGCCTTTTATAAAGAAGTGGTTATAAATAACAAAGCCAAAGGGAAAACAAGCCCATGGGCCTCCAATAAATGCTTTTATTTTGCTCCTTATATATTGCTTACAGTCTTTTAACTGTTCTTGTATCACACCAGGTTTATGAATTCCCAGAAACTATTGGTAAAAATAATTGTTGTCAACAGGAAACACAGGCATAGCCTGGAGGGTGTATTGTTATCACTTTGTATTCTCCAATATGAGAAATCAAATATTTGTAAGATATTTCATTGTCTTTATATCTGATTACCTACACCATAATATTTTTCTTGGCTTCTAGTGAGAAGGTAAAGCCTCCATATTTATTAAGTGAAGTAGGTGGTAGATACAGTATCCTGTCATTAAAGATGGCCACAGAAACACCCACTGATATTCTCATGCCTAAAGATTTGCATGAAAAGTTGTCCAACCTGCCATGGCACTCATACGACTGTACAGAGTCCCAGCCCAAAACTACATTCCAAAAGCATAAGGCCATTCTTTGAGAAGAGAGGAGCAGAGCAAGTAAAGTGAATTAAACTCTGTCCCACAAGAAACAATAAGCTTTTTATCGCTTTTTTATTTTATTTATTTTTTCTTTTTTTAATATGACTGTCACTTGTATTCATGGCTTTTATTTTGATTGTTTCTCACTTCATGCAGCTGTTCCACGCACAAGTGATACACAGTGTAGCTCAGTTCCAGAGCCTAGGTATGGAAGGAGGATCGGCTCCGAGTTTTCAGCAGGCTCTGTTGTTCGATTTGAGTGTAGCCCTGGTTATCTACTACAAGGCTCAAAAGCTATCCGATGTCAGTCCGTACCTAATGCCTTGGCTCAGTGGAATGACACAGTGCCAAGCTGCGTAGGTAAGCAATTACAACTAAGTCATCTGTTCTGTCACACATGTCTCTGAATTAGGGTTCAGGAACTGTTTGAGGAAATAGTGTTTAACACATATATTCCCTTTCCTTCGATTAATATCAGTCATGCCCAATTTAAAAGAGCAGTTTTCCATATCAAGAAGTAATTGAATACCAGCTGGCTAGCAGACAATATAGTGTTTCATATAATGACTTAGATTTTATGAACAAGTGTGATGTACATTTTCTTAAACATTCATTATTTTCATGACTTATCTACAGCTTGAAATATAGGACAGAATATTTTTCTCCAGAAGTGTCTTTACCTGTTTTATTACACAGTACTTACTGTGTATTTCTATCACACATAGGATGATTTCTTTTTTAAGCAGAAACATAGTGTACATTGAATAATGAGAGCATTGTTAAGTACAGCTGATTTTCTTCAGTGTGTCAATAGACCTGCACTGGAATAGTGTTTAGCACTTCAATTTTTGTTTTTTTGTAAATGTTGAAAAGTTTTATTTTCTCCCTTCTTGGATTTATATCCAAAAGTCATTGCTATTAATAGGAATTTACTCTATAATTAATTAGAGTATTCTAAAGATAAATGTAGGTGTCCTATTTTCTGTGTATTCTGGTGGTTTTTTCATTTGTTTAGTTTTGTTCTGTTTTCTTGAACCTTAAAGAAGCAAGTGTATATCAGTAAAAATATTTCATGTACTACACTGCTTTCCCAGCTAGATCCAATAATGGAACTATCTTAGGCTGTGGGTAAGTTAGCAAAATTTCTGTCAATCATGATTGTGTTTAATGTTATGTCTTTACAATTTGTTGTTGCTCTCAGGTAAGACATGATTAGGCTGTGATGTTGGACTGTTCTAGACTGCACATATTCAAAGTGAAGTTGATTTCTGAATTTTTTATTCATGCAGGTTGTATCTTATGCTTGATATCATTCATATATTTTAGATTAGAAGCTTCCTAAATTCAGATGATTAATTCATGTCTGCATGTTTATGCTACAAAAGCTAATTATTATAATGATCTTAGTAAAATTATTACTATTCTTTTGTTCTGTGTAGTGGTTTAAGTTGTGTAATAATTTGTGATAATACTTCCTTTCAGTGCCATGCAGTGGGAATTTTACTGAGCGCAGAGGTACTATTCTTTCACCAGGTTACCCTGAACCTTATGGTAACAGCTTGAATTGTGTGTGGAAAATCATAGTGACTGAGGGATCAGGTATTCAGGCAAGTCTGTATTCTGTCAAGCATGGAATATTAATTCTTAATCATAAAATACTTTGCTTATTTCTCTAGAAATTTCATAAAATAGTAATCAGATAATTCTGGGTGGGTACTTGAAATATTTGTGGTCCAGTTTTCTCATTATTTTTCTTTGGTTAGCTTTATTTTATTTTATTTTCACATTGGGTTAAGAATCAGAAATTATTAACAAGGAGTTTTCCGTTTTAACTGTGTAGTGTTTTGAAAGCAGGTCCTGATCCTTTAGTCTGGTATGCAAATGCCAACCCTGTCTATTTGCTAGGGTATTGCTGAGGCACTTGAGAGGGCTGCAACTATCTTGATTGTCTTCTCTTTTACACCTTGAGCATTTATTTAAAATGATGCAACATACATGCAAAATCCTTATTTACCTAGAGCCATATTGTCTAAGAATGAACACAACATAAAATATGAATGTTAATGTTTTATTTACACTTTTTTCACTGAGTAGTCATTGTTCAGTCTCCTATTTTTATTTTCTTTAGGATATGTTCTTTTTTTATTTTGTTGTTTCTAAAACATTTAAAAATGCATATGGATAGTTGGCCTAAAAATTTCCGTGGTTGTGTTTTACAGATACAGGTCATCAGCTTTGCCACTGAACATAATTGGGACTCCCTTGAAATATATGATGGTGGAGATGTGACAGCACCACGTCTTGGGAGCTTTTCAGGTGAGGATATGCCATGACTTAAAGACACAGTTTTATATATAGATGTGTGAGACAACATGTCTTTGTTTACTCACACATATAGACAAGGAGTATGCATTACATCATTTCTGATATCATTATGAAATATTCTCATTTTTGGTAGGAGACTTCAGGTGCTGTAAACATGTCAGTATTCAAATTCAAAGAGATTTTCAGAAGAAAATATGATCCTAAATTTTTTTAACTTTGATTGGTGGGATTTAGTTGATAATACTTTAAAAAAAAATTCTTTATCTTGCCTACCCCTCCTGTAGAGTAGATACAGTGATATAAATTGGTACTGACATTCAAAGAACCTCCTTCAATAGCTTTGACTTAATTTATCATTATTAGCCTCCCCTTCTCAGGAAGAAGTTGAAGCATTCAATATTCGTTCAAACTACAGGCCCCACAGAACAAACAAAATCAATACAACTGGAACATAACAAAAACTAGTTGTTTAAAATGTACAGCAAGCACACATACTTTTACTCCTTTTATATGAGACTATTTTTATAGAAAGAGTATGTTCTATAAACCAAAACAAGAGAAAAGAATTAAATGACTAATAATAACCCAGACTCATGATCATGGATCTTATTCTGGTGTAGCTCAAGCATTTTGTGAATTTTTGCTTCTGGGATGATTTAATGAACTTTTAAAGTCTACATGTATATTGGATTAGTAAGAAAATGAAAAATGAACTGAAAAATTAGCCCAATATAACTTATTTGGCTATTGAATTAAATAATTTGAAATTGCATCTCAATATTTACATATTGAAATGCATTGTGAGTTAACCTTAGTAGGTAGCTCAGCCCTACTAATTTCTTGCTCACTTCCAGTTTCTTGCTCACTTTCTTGCTCACTTCCAACAGTGGAATGAGGGAGAGAACGGGAAGGCTAAAAGTAGGACAACTCATGGGTTGAGATATAAGAGGTACAGTAAAAGCAGCATATGTAAGCAAAGCAAAAGGAATTAGTTTACCATTTCTTATGTGCAGACAGGTGTTGAGCCACCCCCAGGACCGCAGGGCTCCTCCCTCACACATGATGGCTGATTGGGAACAGAAATGCTGTAACTGCCAACATCCTCCCCTTCCTCTTTTGTTTCCCAGCTTTTATTGATGAACACATGGTATAGAATACCCTTTTGGTCAGTTGGGTTCTGCTGTCCTCTCCCAGAGTCCTGCCCACCCTCAGCCTTCTCATGGGTGGGAAAGTGTGAGAATGAGATACATTACTCTTGGTTGCCACTGCTGATACTTGAAAGGGACATAATCGTCTACAATAATACCATAATGAAACATTTAAGTAGAAAACTCATCCTCATTCCCTTTTAAGCCTTTAGGGAGGCAAAGATGTACTTAATGCCTCCTAGGAGATTTCCCTATTTTCCAGATTGCATTTTCCAGACTCGCATTCAAAGGTTGAGAAGTCTGTCAAACTCTAGTATCCTAACATGATATCTGTCTACATGAGCATTAGATATTTACCATGGTGATATCTGCACTCAAACTATCATTAGTGATATCTGCTCCTGCCCTTCAAGTACCATTTCTCTATATTGAAAATAAAGGAAGTCCAAAAAACTAAGACACTGTAAACACTACATCTGGTTACCACACAGAATCAAATCTTCCATACTTCATTTACCCAATCCCAGAAAAGGCAGATTTTGGCAAGTGAACAATAGAATTTCAGTTAGATCATAGAGTCATAAAATCATGGAACAACCCAGGCTGGAAAGGATCTCACAAGATCATCTAGTTCAACCTTTCATTGAGAAAGGGAACCTAGATGAGACTGTCCAGCACTCTGCCCAGTCACATCTTGAAAACCTTCAGTGATGGGGACTCCACCATGTCCCTAGGGAGGTTGTCCCAGTGCACAATTGTTCCCACTGTAAAAAAGTTCTTTTTAATGTTGAGATGAAACCTTTTCCAGTGCAACTTGGACCTCTTGCCCTTTGTCTTCTCTTTATGGCTCCCAGCAAAGTGAGAGCCTCTGCCCTTTTTGTATCTGCCCTTTAATTACTGGAATACTGTGATGAAACCCTCTGAGCCTTCTCTTCCTCAGGGAGAAGAGACCTAACTCCTTCAGTGTTTCCTCATGGGGGAGGTTCTCTAGACCTTTGATCATCTTTGTGGTCATCCTTTGGACCCTCTCCAGTTTTCACTTGTCTTTCTTGCATTGAGGGGACTAGAATGGGACACAATACTCCAAGCAAGGCCTAACGAGTGCCGAGTAGAGTGGTTTTTAGCCATCAACACGCTTGTAGCAAGCGTGGTTAGAGTCCTTCACTAATCTTCGTTCGCGAAGCCTAGCCATGATGAGATCTTCCAGCTTTAGACTGTAGAATATGAATTACATGGGTATCACGTAGTAATAAATACAGCGTTGTGTCATACTTAAGCAGTTCCAGTGGCAAAGAACGTAACCAGGATTAGTGATGAGCTTGTTGTGTAGCACACACTAAAGTAAGTGGCACAGTTTCATTATAGATATTTAACTTAGAAAAAGTTAGTATGTCTTTTTTTTTATTATTTTAATGTGTTGCTCCTGCTTCTTGATTTCCTGTCACAGTCTCTGAATTAGCATAAATGGTTGAAATATTGTAGGAAAAATGTGTGGAGTGGACAAAGAGAAAAAAATCTGCACTGTTTTGTTCTGTACTGCAGGCTTTATGGGGAAAAAGGCATGGAAGTCGAGCTTGTTCTCATAATCAAATCCTTTACTTATGTGATTTTTTTTTTTCTGTTTAAACCTCTTTTTTTTCTGTCAAAGCCAATAAAGTTTCCTCTAAACATGATGGGATCTTGTTTGATTGTACTTTCAGAGCCTCTTATTATTATGACTTGTAGTCAAAATTTTCTTGCTACTTCAGGAGAAAACAAGGCAGAACATAGCAGAATATTTGCGATTTCCATGCACACAATGAGAAGAAAATAAACCTGTCTGATTCAGTCCTAGTTATGTCTTTTCAATATAAAACTTTAACATATCAGCATGCTACAATTATTCCATAACTTTTATTTTTCCAGGTACAACTGTGCCAGCATTGTTGAATAGCACCTCCAATCAACTTTATCTACATTTTCACTCTGACATTAGTGTGGCAGCAGCTGGTTTTCACCTGGAATACAAAAGTAAGACTCCTTGTTCTTTGAAACTTTCTCAGGAAAAAAAAAAAAAAAAGCATGCATAAAGAAAAGAGAACAGAGAATTCATATTATTCTTTATGCTTGCTTGTTTTTTTGGTTTTTCTTTCCTGACTACCAAGGAAAGGTAGTCACTGGTATAAGTGATATCTATTAAACTGAAATTTTAAATGAACTGACATTTGAAATTACTGAAAACCAGCTTTCACAAATTAGCATATAACAAATGAACCTGGCAAATCAGAACAACACTTTTAAAAATGTGGGCTTTAATATTGGTGTGAGGTTTCTTCAACTTATTTCAACTTAGTTCTGAAATTTAGGTAACCCAAAGTAAGAGGTAATTTCCCTGCATGGAAATAGATAAAAACCAGAACAAATAACATTTATTTTCCATATATATATGCATATATTTATGCCTTGCTGTTCTTTCTTTTCCTTCAAATTATTTTCTCTCAACAAATTGTTGTGATTGCAAACCCCAACATTTTAATCCCAGAGCTACAAGAAGAGATTACAGTTATCTTGGTAAATCACTAGTAGTATGAGCAGAATAATATAAAAATTTTAATGGAAAATTCTGCTATATATCAACTCTTTATATGTTTTTTAGCAGCTTGGTTCTAAAATACAGAAGTTTGGAGCTATAACAGTGGATTACCTCACATAATCATATTTAATGCAAACACGTATGTTTTCATTATTGCATCTCTCCAAAATTTAAAATACTATAGACTAACAGTAAATTCAGTATATGTGATTGCATAGTATTGCTTTTAATGAGAAATAGGTATTACTAAGAATAGTCTAGTATTTAAAAAGTGATATCATGATGACAGTCTGATGAGTGCTTTGATGAAGGTTAGAAAGTAAGTGCTCTTTAACTTTTGAATATAAGTGTTTTCTTTCAAAGACCATTCAAGAATTTTCTTGAAAATTGAATTAGTTTTTTTTAATTACATGGAGTCCACTATTAATGTCTAAAAATAGTAATGTTGTTATCAATATTTTAAAGAAGTACACATAAGTTAATGGATGTTTTTTAGTAAACTCTCTTTAGGATTGAGATAAAAAATAGTAAATAAAAGATAAAGCTGTACAGAATTTCAAAACACTAGTTTTTCAGCTCATAATAAATATTTTAAAGAAACTGCAGTCGCAAGATAGCCTCATGTTCTTACTGTATATTTCAAGCATTTGTATGCAAATATGTTGTAGTATTTTTTCAATACAATCATTCTACTGGTGATGCTGAATGAAAATATGATTACTTATGCAGGAATCTTTTTAGAATCTATTAGTTATACAATTTCTCTTTTTTTTTTTTGGTCTAGGGACCCCTCCTCCCCAGCTGGTCTTTTTGTTTTCCTCCTCTAACCTTTCTCCTTAATCTAAAGTGTAAAGAAGTACAAACTTATTTTAGGAAGTCATACTATGAAAATTTTTAAGTTAAATTTTTATGTTTTGTTATCACTGTGACTCCTGAAAAAAAATCCTGTTCTGTTAATAAGTAAAATCACTTAGATTTATTCTTTTGTTCATCTCCTACTTGCCAGTCCCACAACTGAGCTCTGCTAAAGCATCTATTGACTTCAGTAGTGCCAATACTTCAAGGCCAGGTTTTTTTAGATGTGCAAGTCAGTACAGGTCAAGGTAGTAATGTTCAGCATTCAGTGCTTAGTTAACTATTCTTTTGATAGTCTAGCAGGAAAGAAAAATTTCCTTCCTTATGTGTCTATATGGTCTGCAGGTCTAGCAGGAGTACAATATATCCCTGTGTGTCTGAGTACAGAAACTGACCAACTCCCCACAGGAAGAATTTACTGTTTTGTATTGAGCAGACAACTTATTAGATCAAGAAAAAAGCAGAGAAGGAAGTACCTTTTCTGTGTAACAAAATGCAGATATTGCTAGTGTTTGATTACGAATTCTAAAGCCTGTGATCATTTGGAAGCATCAGCTGAAAAATAAATATCCTTGGTTCAGAAGTCAATCTAAAATTTAGAGCAAAATGTCCTGTTGCTGAAAGGTTGTCTTACTAAAAAAACCCACAAAAATATCAGCTATCCAGGAAAAAATATTCAACATGAAATCCTGTGTTAGAACATCAGATAATTCTGATAAAAGCAAAGGAAAAGGAGAGCCATAGGATCACAGAATATGTGTGCGGTTTTAGGTATCACAATATAAAAAGAACATTCAGCTTTAACAAAGCATTCAAAGGAGGGCCATGAGGATGGTGAAGGGTCTGGAGGGGAACTCGTATGAGGAGCAGCAGAGGTCATTTGGTCTGTTCAGCCTGGAGGAGACTGAGGGGAGACCTCATTGCAGTTACAACTTCCTTGTGAGGGGGAGAGGAGGGGCAGGTACAATTTTCTTGACTCTCGTGAACAGGACCTGAGAAAGGGGCATGAAGCTGAGTTAGGGGAGGTTTAGACTGGATATCAGCAAAAGTTGTCTGACCCAGAGGGTGGATGAGCACTGGAACAGGCTCCCCTGGGAAGTGGTAACAGCATCGAGCCCATCTGAGTTTATGAGGCATTTGGACAATGCTCTCAGTCACATGGTGTGACTCTTGGGAGTGTCCTGTGCAGGGCCAGGAGTTGAATTTGATGATCCTGATCTTCTCTAGTGAGAAGACTTTTAGGAATTACAGTAGAGACACTTAGTTTTTCTAATTATAGATATTACTAGAAAAATATCAATTCTCAATAAGAAGCTGTTGAGCTCATCAAGTCCAAATTTGAACTTCAAATCCTGCATGAGCAGGATATAGCAGGGATAGAAGATAGAACCTAATAGTATTTCATCCAGCCTTAGCTTTTGCATAGATTACGAATTAGAGTAGTAGACGAAACTGCTCCAAACTAACCATTTAAGAATCCTGCACCCTTGGTGTCCTTACATGACAAGAATCTTCATAATGGCATTAGGAAAGGAGAATCACTTAGGAACATTCATCCTAGAAGAAATTCCAACGATCAAGGAGCAACAGAAAAGAGTGTCCTTAAGTCACTACTAAATTGTTTCTCCACAATAAAAAATATTTCTCTAGAAATTGCACATCACCTTAATATTTTAGATTAAATGAATGAGAGTTTCTACTTAAAAAAAAAAATTCACGAATGTAAATATTATAAGCATGCTTGGTTTTAGATCACTATGTTAGGGAAAACAGCTTTATCTCAGTAAAATATATTTAGTTTGTTATCATTGGATCAGATATCTTTTATTACACACTGCATATTGCTGTTTTGAAGTAACTTAATAGAAACTCATAAAAACTTTATAAAAGCTTCAGCCCTTGATGACAGCTTATTTTAATCATTAATATTTCAAGATATTTTAAGTATTTGATTAAGTGCTCTTTTCTTTCTTGAACTATTTTTATCCTTTTAACAATATGTCTTTCTCTTGCCCTCTCCATTTGCAGGTCCTTTCTATGTATGTCTTTATTTTCATGGAAAGGGTCTGGGCAGTCTGCTTCTGCAAACCTAAGTGCATGTCTAACCTAAGCAGTGCACAGGTTTCCTTTGTAACCTTCAAAACCACACAAGTCTTACAGTGAATAATTTATTTTTGTCATTTACTTTAGGATGATTTTGTGACAGACATCAATGTAGGTATGAGTTGGTTGTCCAAGTTGAGTGGGCTTAATTTGTATCCTACAGTCAAATTGATAACTTAGATTTTTCCCCCTGTTGTTTCTTTGTTGTTTGTTTTGCTCTTTTATTTGTTTTGTTTTGGTTTGGTTTTTAAAGTCAGATACACAAAATTTCTCTATTTGAAAGAAACACTTGGTCAGTGCATTAGAAAAAATTCATTCCGGTCATAAAATAATTTTAAGTATTGTTGAGAGTCACTGTGTGGTGTTGTTTCTTGTTATTTCAGAGGGCTTGTAGGTGTTTAATCTAGTTGCAGCAACCTACGGTAAACAAAACAGTAAAATATGCAGCAGACGTCTGTAGAAAAGACAGTAATTAATCATTTAACTAATCCTTTGTATGCATGTGGTAAAATAAATAACATAATTATTTTCACAACAAGCAGCAAGTCCAATCAATATGTGCTTTGTTGCATTTCTAATATGTAGAACAGTAGGAAGAATAAATATTCCTAATATTTGATTGAATTCCTTTTAATCTTAATGAACAAAGGAATCAACTATCCAAATAGTATGGTTTAGAAATGTGCCTGTTTAATTCAATGGCCATTGATGTTTCAAGCTTGGTCTTAAAATCTCATGTATTTAATTTAGTAGTAGTTTAAATATTTTACTTAATATACAAAGAATTAAAAAAAAGAGTCTGGAAATGATGAGTGTTTGCTCAGCACGCTGCTTGAATTTAGTTGAAGTCAGGTTTGTTTTAGTAAGTACTGAATATATGATGAATATTGACACGTAGGTTTAGCCCAAAAATGTCTATAAGTATATATATAGCAAAATGTAGCAATTAGAATTAAAATATTTCAGTAAAAATCCTGTTTGATGCAATCAATATTTTAATAGGGTCATCTAGCCTCATTGCCTTGTATTAGGATGTATGGCAAAAGTCAGCAAGCATCCATTTTATAAGCTCTTAGCTTATTGCTATACCAAGATGAAGGAATTATGTATGAGAACATAAGCTTACTTTTAATCATCGGCCCCTTTTCTGAAACCAGTCTATTGTGTCTTTTCAAGTATTAAAGGTTCTTGGCAGCTGAAATAAAAGGATTCACTGCTAAGGGGACTGGAGAAGATGACTGTCTTTTGCAGAACTTCTCTATCATGAAGATCTCTAATAAATTCAAAGATAAAAATCAGGCTAGCAGAGAAGAAAATGTATTCTTCCAAGAAGCATATTGTATTTTACAGGTCCAGATTAAGATCTTTCATGGAATTCAATCTTTAATGTGGCTCTTCAGTGCAGCAATCTTTTTTTTTCCCCCTGTGTTAAAGCAGGTGGGAACCATAAACATGCCATTTTTAATTTAGCAGGTCCTGATCCTGTCAGTATATCTATACAACTTACTAGCTGTTGACACGAATCTGACCTCTCTCCAGTAAGTCATTGAGATAAAGGCATTTTCTAGGCTGGTGTCTGAAGCATAAAGTTTTGAAAGGGACAGCTTGGATTCTGATTCACACCATCATCAAAATGGAAAAAATAATTCACTCCAGCTTGATGTTTGGAATATAATAAAGGATAATATGTTTCCGTTAGCTGCATAGGAGTGGGTAGAATTCAAAAAAGAAAGCCTGATGACTTTTGGTCCAGCTGTCAAGAAATTCATGTGTTGTCCAGCTTGCAGCTTTCAGAAATGGACACTAATGGCCATTCATGCTGTCAGATATGCCAGTGAGGATTTTCTTTCTGTCAGCAATGGCAGTTGATGTTTGGACAGAATTTGAGGTAATTGTAGGCATGTATATAATTACGTAAGTAAGACATATTTGTCTTATGCCACAGCACAGCCAAGAAAGCATTTAGCAAGCAGTAAGTAGAAAGAGGGTGAGGGAGAGGGTTATCATTCTTGACATTGATGTGTTCCCTTTCGTACAGCATAGGAGAAGCTGAGCTCTGAAGAGCATGCAGTGAAGTAATCCTTGTCCCTTTTTTAATTGCTTGGACTTGACATTTAACATGTTTTCCCTTTATTACTGACTGTTCACATACAACCTAGTATAATAATGTATTTCAGAGTCTCTGAATATTTAGATTCTCTAGTTCAGAGTCTCTGAATATTTAGATTCTCTAGTTCATCCCCAGATACCAGAATTTGTTTGCTTTCTCTTGATCATTCTTCAGATTTTCAGACCAATTCTAACTAGTTAGGAAACTCTAGTTTCCTAACTCTTTAACTCTAGTTTCCTAACTGAACTGTTCTAGTATTATGTAATGATTAGGATAACAGAGATTTGACGATTCAGAGTAGTGTTCGATTCTGCTTTCAACTTTCTCTTTGCTTTTGAGGATGTAATATTGCTTCTTAATATCAAGTATATCGAGTCAATTATGAGTGGGTTTCACACAGTGTTCTGTGTAGCATATTCCATAATTTGCATCATCAGACCAAAGAAGTGGTATATAAAAAATATTATAGTAACTATAAACATCTAGCACAAAGTATTAGAATCTGTTACAGATAATTACATAGTATAATACCATATCTAACAGTTACACAGAAAATTACTTTGAAGATTTTCTTTTGATCATAGCCTATTTAAATTCTGTATGCTATTTAAAAAATGGTAGAAAGAGCTATATTACAAACACATTATTAGTGTTCTATGCAGTCATGGTAACTTTTTGTAACTCAGAACAATATGTAAGTTTATTCATACAGATCTAATACTTCAGCCCTGTTGCTCTCAACACATAGGAATGCTGTGATCAACCAAAATGTGGATTTCTTGATGACAGAAAGCGAACTTCAAATTTACATTCACATAATTCAGCAATTTAGTCACAATGTCTTTGTTAGGTGCTTATTTATTTAATAATAGTGAGCTTGGAGTAGATCTTTTTAAATTTTATTTTCTCTTGAAGAGCAAGATGGGTGAGGAAATGCAGAAATAAGGGTTGATTTACTTAAGTTGTGTCTGAACACTGGATTCTCAAATTAGTGAACAACAGTCTGTATACAGACGTGGATACATTTGTGGTATTGTGGAATACAGAGTAGTTGGCCAAAAGAACGATATTAGTAAACTTGCAGCAAAACCAAAATCATTGAAGTTAATAACAACATCTTTTTCATTATTTGGAACACGTGTGTCAACATACTGACACATCTGAAGTTTCAGTGCCCACGTGAAGTCACTGTAACATCATTTGAAAGTTCATTATATTGGTAGAATAAAAATATTTGTAAATTCCATGACAGAAATTGCTGAAAATCTTTAAAGGATGTTTAGATATTTTCCTAAATTTTACATTGCAGTACACAAAAGAACTACTTCAGGGAGTTTCTGTTGCTTGCAACTACAAAATAATTCTTTACGCGCTAATTTGAAAATTTTCAGTTTAATAATTCTTGCACCATTTTTATGAAGACTACACTTCATACCTTGGTAGCTCTCACTCAGAATTAGAATGGTTTGTTGTCTTCATTCCTGATAAAAGTGAAATATAATAAGACTACAGGGCACAGGACACAAACAATATACAGGACTACAGAACTTATTTCCAGAAAAGTAAAAAACTGGTGCAGCAATCAGAATTTCTGGTGAAAATATAAAACAATTGCAAACTTCCATGTCCTTTATTAGGAAAAATTAAAAATTTACCTCAACTAAACTTTGAGCTGTAAAAGCTGGAATTGTGTGAAACACAAAACTCTTATGTGTGCATTTAATATTCATAAGGCATTTATATTTGAGTGATGAAAAGTAAATACACAGAGGTTTAGGGCATAAAGTTAAAACCCTATCTGTATCAAAATGTGTGAACAATATCTGTTAAGAAAACTGTATTTCCCTAGGAAGACTAGGGAATAATCTCACATTCCTAGTGAATAATCTCACACATTGTTTCATGCTGAACCATCTGAAAAAAGAGACTCCAAAATGCTAGATGTCAAAGTAAAGTCAAATATCATGTAATTTCTGTACTAAACACCATCCAGCTGCATTTACTGTCACCAGAAGGGTTAGATTTCACAGGAAGATAGTGGGAGTTGTAGCCAGTTATTTTTTTTCACACAAGTGAGTTGAAGGATGCACAGCATCACATTCAGACAAGTATCGTATTAGTATGATTTTTATAGAATTTTATTCTAATAAATTCTAAAAATCTCCTCTCACACATTGTGGAAGTAATTTCTACTCTGTTCTGGAAATCATATTTTAATAAAAAATCCCAGCTACTTATTTATGTTTCAGTAGCAAGTTTCTGTAATTAATAAAAACCTTCAAAATTTAGATTATACATTTTAAATTGATTTTTTTACTTCAAAAAAAGTTCTTAACATTAAAAGGGGAATAAGATTCTGTTGTCAGACCATGAACTTATGAACTAATTCTTCTTGTCTTTCTGTTTTCAAAGAAAATCTTAAAAGCACATAATTATTCAATCTAGTCCACAATTTCTCAACTGTCTTGTTCATTTGAAGCATTTTAGCTTAGATAGCGGAGTTTATATTTGTTTTTCAGTAGTACTGACAACAAACTACTCTAGCTAGGCACCCAAGGAAAAAAAAAGAAAAGTGATATGCACTTGACAAAAAGCAGAATCTTGTATTTCATGTTGCGAAATTTAGGAGAACACATTTGAGAAATTAGTAATCATGGAGAATCTTCATGAAACTAGTCTTCTGTTTGTTAACACCTGCCTTAAAAATAATTAAGAACAGACTGTCCAGTCCCACTTATGCAAAGATTTAGTTTTGGGTTAATTTCTGAACTTTTTTTATGGTCAATGAAGTTGTCTAAACATAAGGATTCACCAATAAATTCTGCTCATTTTTTTGTTAAAAAGAGAGAATGTGCATAAAATGTATTCCCTCTTTCCCTCTCCACTTCCTTCACAAGGAAAAGAAAGGATTAAAAAACCAAAAAAACACCAGACTGTTCAACAAACGAGAATTGCAATACTGTCTTAGAAATAATAAAACCGTGTAGCAATGTCATGACATAGTAATTGATACAGTCACAGTATGTAATCTTTGTGCTTCAGTCATACCACTTGTATTCTGCAAAACAGTTCTGAAAATGTCTGGGGTTTAATCAAAATTTCAATTTAGTGTTGAAATAAATTTTTAATTAACTATCTTAAAAAAAAAAATTCTGTGTACACTTATCTATGTTTTTTCAATCTTTGTGTTTACTTTTCTCAGCTGTGGGCCTTGCTGCCTGTCCAGAACCAGTAATTCCTAGCAATGGGATCAAATCAGGAGATAGATATATGGTGAACGATGTTTTGTCATTTCAGTGTGAGCCAGGATACACATTACAGGTATTTCTTCCTTTCTTTTTTTTTTTTTTTTTTTAATTATACACTGTGTAATGATTGCAATAAAATGGCAGCAGACCCACCCAAAACCTATTCTGATGAAGAATCTGTAGTGTGTACATAGAGGTGATTTCAGCAGAGCCTATGTGAGTGCTCCCACACTATAAAGCTACAAACATGTGACATTTCTGGCCTTCAATAAATCTGGGCTGACAAATCCTGTCTTAGACATACCGTCGAGGAGTAGACCATCAAAATGGACATGGAAACAACATGGTTAATATATTTCCTCTAGGAAATTATTATAGTACTATGCAATGTAGTACTGTGGTTTTCCTTTCTTGGCAGTGATTTCTCCAGGTGAAATTTTAACTACGGTGGTAGAAATACATCCTGAGATTTCATATTTTGCTCAGGAATTGTAAAATTTCTAAAGCAAATTTTATTCATGCTAAATCTACTCTTAAAAATCTTTCAAGGAAAAAATATTTTAAATTACTTTACTGACTGGGGACGTTTTCTGTTTACACACTGGTTTAGTTTCCCATAGCAGATGTGATTGAGCTGCTGTTTGTAAATGTCTAAGACTGAAAACTTTTTTCTTCCCTCACTGGTTTGTCTAATTCATTCACATATATTCCACCACTAGTGTGATATATTGAAAACACCTGAGTTCAGAATCTTTCAGTTGGCAATAGGTCCCACTCAAGCCAATGTAAAATCTGTATCAGAGAAAGCAAAGTATCACAACTTTTGCTCCAGACAAGGATAAAGTTCCCTATCAAAGCACGGCCTATTCAGTGTTCCCTTGGCATATATAGGATTTTTCTTAGTTCTCAGTATTCCGTACCATTCTTCTAAAATTCTGACAGGATTCAGACTTCATATCTTAGCTCTAAGCTGGCTGTGGAAACACCTGCACATGAAAAGTGTCTCTAGGTAATCCGAAACATACCTACCTTTTCAGTCATTGATGACAGATAAAGGATCAAATATTTAAACTAATCCTTGCTCTTTACATGTATAGCATGACTTAGAAGCATTCCAGATCCATAGCAAAAAAGATTCTGTCATACGAGTATCCTACTAATTAGAAAAGATTCAAGACTTGAGCACAATAAAGCCTACTCTACCCATCACTGCTTATTTGATGCTTTGAAGGTTGCTTAAAAGTCAGCTGATGGTTAATATATAAACTGGTTAAGCTTTTTTCTTTCCTACAAAGAAAGTATTATTCTGAAAATACCTACCAGTATAAAACCATTAAGTTTTGGAATTTTTAACTTTATTTTCTCTATTTCATCTTTCCCTTACAGTAGTATCCTTTGTAGATAGCATGTCAGTAAGTAAATGAGAGATTTGATAACATTTTTATGATATGGTCCCTTCAAAAGCACTATCTATCATTAAAGCTTGACTCCCAAACAGATTCTGACTTCCATTTAAAGACTTTTATTGGACCATGAACAATTTTCTATTTCAAACTAATATTAAACTAAGTACATGATGAAATGACATATTCTATGGATATATCTAGATTGCTATAGCCAAGGCAAAGATATGGGAATTGAAATTCAATCTTAAGTGCTATTTATTTTTTAGAGTGGGGTGCTGGCATACTTTTGCCCTAGGTGAAACATCACAGTTCAGTAATTATCACAAGCCAAAGATTTTTCCTTACAGGCAGTTTGCCATGTGACACCTGAGTTTGGAGGAAAATTCAGAAGGAAAAGGTTAAGGAGGTAGATACACAAAACTGTGCATTTGCCCTCAAGGTTGGAAAACAAGCCCACACACTTCCACTAGTACAGATGTAGCTTATATATCCTTATAGTGCTTTTTTGTATGTATTGAGCTAAATTTAGCATTATTCATCCCTAGACTCAGGACAGTCTATTTCAGTGCAGAATCTATCTGCAAGTCAACCTGCAATAAACTTGGTTACACAGCAATAAATATAATTGTATTTTAACAGTTGTTGGATTAAATAAAAAATAATCCTTTTTTTTTCTTTTTTGAGAAAGATTCCCATTTTAAATATTTGTAGAAAATTTGTGTGGACTTCTTTATGCATTTTTATTTAGTTCCACTTATGGTGAAAGGAACAGGATCTGATGGTGATCCTGGGAGGGTTGTGATATAATTGCTACTCATATAATTCCCAAAAAGTGTTTAGCGCCTCATTGCTGTGATCCAGGTCACTGCTTCTGAGCCATTAAGAATGAAATACATATAGGTAAACATCTAATTGTTGGGCAAGTTTATAGCAGTGATCTGATAGCAAGAAAGTGAAAAACTAACCCTATACTAATGGTTTCCTATAGACGTAAAATAGCATATCATCCAGTTTATTCCATCTAAAAGCCAGCTAACTAATCTCAATCAGCTATTTAGGTTTTCATTGTGACCCTAGAGATAAACAGCCATACACCTCCAAGGGCTACTTCATACTAAGACTTTGTGTTAGGACAGGAACCTTACTCTTAAACTATCGTTCTTCACTGACTAGGATATTAAAAGGTTAACACCAGTATCTAACTTGAAACTGCTTAGATTTAGTGGGGTCATTTCTACTGGTATTACCCATCATATTGCACACTCTTCTATCCCTACATTTTTACACTAGAAAATGTTTGAATTTTGCCTATAAGAAAGGTATTATTGCATTTTTAATTACATGGATTAGGAATAGATAAACCTTCAAGATACAGCATCCTCAAATTTTCTGTCGGTGCTTAAAATAGTACTGCTGAATTACTGAGGTGCAATGATATCAGTAGACTGAATCCTTCAGAAGGGGTTGGAATAAGTACTGGAAACCTTTCGAAAGTACACATTCTCAGCCCTGATTTGATGTTTGGGATCTATTCTTACTTAGAAAATAGTCAGAAATGTGAGTTCAAAAATACAGTATTAGCATAAAGCAACCATGTGAGGAGGAGATCTGCATGCAAAAAAGCCCTGATCTGTGTTACAGCTCAATTCAATACACTGTGTATATTACTATCACAAAACCATGTAATTTCTTTTGTTTGTATGCAGTTCTTATCTGTAGCCCTTGAATATTACTAACTTCACTTTTGTTTTTATACTTACACAGATTCTATCATGAAATACTTTCTTAAAATGTTATAGCATATTGTTCCTTAACTGTATTTTTACTTCTATTTCCATACATATGAAAACTTAATACTAACTGTGGAATCTGGCATATATAAAACCTAGTTTCATGAGCTTGTCTAAAGTATAAAACAAAAGGCCTTCAACATTCAAATTCAATAGAAAAGAGTTTGCATCTTTTCAAAACATTAATGAGAATTTCTATGCTGTATGGACTCCGCTGTAAGAAAGTGCATACACATTGTTGCTTAGACAGGGCAAATAAAACGGGTTCCAAATTAAAAAGAATAATGAAAATAAGGTTCTATGGGGCAGAGTATGTTTGCTATTCAAAAATATAGATCAGCACAACTTAGCAGGATTTTTTTTTTTTTTTTTCACTCTGGCAGTGAATTTATCCTCAGTCTTTAGAGAACATATTCACAGCTAGCAATAAAAATCAGGTGTGGATTAGTTTATAATTGAGACTTACCAGAAAATCATAGAGCTCAAACTACTACCTGGAGATGCATAAGAAAGGTAATTGCTAGCTGTAGGATTAAGTGTCTCCCCACAGGAGGGAACTTTAAAAGACTGAAATCAGAGTGTGCTGTTGTTGAAAAGAGGCTTCAAGCCAGAGGAATCATTTAATTTTATTTTTCAAAAGATCTTTTATAGGCCATTTTATGTTTTGCCTTACTGTGGTAGTTAAATTACGGCTTCCCCCTTGACTCACATCAGAGACATGCAATCACGGAAGACTAGAAAGAGAGAGTAAAATAAAACAGTGCAATCATAGAAGACTAGAAAGAAGGAATAAAATCAAACAGCAAATATTGCATTAGGTAAATTATTCAAAGCTAATCCATTTTGCAAGTAACTAAGATGACACTAAGTGCATGCACATTTTTTCATTTAAAAAGGCTGCTTTTAAGAAAAAGCTTTTTATTCAATTGTTATCAATTTGTAGTTTTTATAAGAAAAAAGACTAATTTAATTTCTCATCATTGTAGTGAAAACTGATCTTTTTTTTCCTTCCAAGTAATTTTCTGGATATACTTCAGTTTGGCTTTCAGAAGCTGATTACCTAAATATACTCAACAAAATGATTAATTAAACTAGTTTGATTCCATACAATTCTATATGAACTTTATTCAACAAAGCATGTGTAAAAATTCCAATTCATGTGGAAGTAATTTCATCAAATGAAGTTTCCTTTACTGTAGTTTATTTATTCTTTTCCTTTTCTTTTTTTTTTTTTTT
>VXAY01004626.1:183407-270517 GCA_013399855.1 Oxyruncus cristatus
ATGTGAATATGATTGCTATGGACAAATTATATTTAAATTAGTCTTCATATTATATTGACAAGATGTGCTACCTTACTAAATACTCTTAATAGACTTAATAGACTTTTTCTTAATAGACTCTTAATACATTTGATAAAAATAAAAAAGAGATATTAAGTGACTTGTGCAAGTTTACATATCCAAATGACTAAAACAGGAACCAAACCTTGTTCACAGTCCCATGTCTCAGTCTTTGTATCAGTTGCTTTCACTCCTGCCAGTTTATTCAGCAGTTTATTATGCATTCCAACAGCAGAATGTATAACCGAGTTCAAATTGACAGAAAAAGACTTTTGTTTGTGCTGGTGTTTGCAGTTTGAGCTGTTACCAGCGCAAACCAAGCTGGGAGCAGTTTGCAGCTGGTCCTAGGCAACCACCCTGAAGTATGCGAGATTAGACTTTGCAGGTTACAGTCATGTTGCATTTTACTTCCAGCTGCCACTTACTTCTGCTTGGTTCTTGGGATTTTTCTTAAAAATAGGCAGAGTAAATTAAACATGACAGCTAAATAAAGAGACGCTTGTACTTGTACAGCGGAATGCCAAGATACTGTACGTACACAGTGGGTCGTGATGAGAGGCCATGTGAGAGGTCAAGGCCTGCTGGTTATTTGTTGATGACTGTCTTGGCATGGTCCACATCCATACCATCTATAGCAAGCAGATGTGGAGTAAATTCCTCTCTGTTAATAAATTGCTCACTCAGAGCAATGGTTGATTCATTCCAGACTGCAGCCTAAAAATCAACCCCTGTGTTTCCACTGTGGATGTAACACACTAGAATTGAAATAGTGAGTGAGCTAATTTGACCATATTAATCCATATAGTTAGCTGCTTTTCTTTTATAATGATACTTTTATTTAGTCAAAAATGTGAAGGCATTTTCTAGTTAGCAGAAGAAGGGTGTTTTAGAACATTTATCCATTAGAAAAATAAGAACATAAAAACTGATGTTTTTGAAAATAGTGTTTCAGAAATTCATTCAAGTAATTGTAATGGAGTTGGCTGATATAAAAAAAGACACTGATAAGATTATCCAGGAGGTCCTCTCTAGCTCTGCCTTCCAGGAAAGTCCCATAATGAGTATCTGTAATCTAATATTTTGCCCTTTCCAAACAGGGCCGTTCTCATATTTCTTGTATGCCAGGAACAGTTCGACGCTGGAACTATCCATCTCCTCTCTGCATTGGTATGGATCCTTACTTGTTTTCACTGTTCTGACCATCAGTCAGAAGAAATTCATGGCTTTGTCATGCCTGTTGTTCCTCAGCTTAATTCTGTTTTGTTCAAAACACTTTTTAGTTTCCATTTGTATCTATGAAATATGGAAAAATAAAGAGATAATTTTTTCTTTATATATGGTGTATATGCCATTTAGAAAAATACCGTGTGACTGGGCAAAGGAGGAAACCCATTGTTTAGCTTGTCCTCAGTAGTCTGTTTTGAATCAGGCTGGGTCTTCTTCATACAGGAGAGGAAATTTACACATTCCTTTGCAGCGTACTCCGCTTGGAGAACCTTCTCAGGAACAAGGCAGAACATCCAGGAGATTTCCCGAAGAAGCAGGCAGTGGAGAGCAGCTCTGAAGCCAAGCCTTCAGGGGTGGTGGAATGAAAAAGAGTTTTAAGGAGCCAGAAAAGGCTATCTCTTTTCATCTGAGAAAGCTGTTAAATCATGCTGAGTTAAAAAGCATTGCTAAAAAGAATTTTTTTAAGCACATTAACACCTTACCCTATCAGATCTAAGCTTTCCCTGTGTAGAAAATAATCTTCTGCAGTATTCTTTCTTGGTTAAAGGAAGTTTATTAAAGAAAGTCAAGATTCTGCTGTCTTCTGGTATGCTTATTTCAAGAAAAAGCAGAATCGAGGGGTGAGAAGCACAAGTCCATCATAATGTTCTGTCACTTCAGCTTTGAAATACATTATTCAGTGAATGCTTTTAATTTTAATAATCAGTCAGCAAAAAGCTGTTCCTATGAGCTTCATATCTAAGAGGAATTTTAAAGATTGGGATGATATAGAGCAATATTAATGTGAAATGGTTTTAAAGATTCCTTGTCAAGTTGAACCTATATATTATTTTGTATTGTCAGCTTCTACCAAAGCAGTCACTTCTGATTAATATGAAAGCAGTGCAAATCCTTCAAATCAGTTTTAGACATGGAGAATTTATTCGTAATGGTGTGTTTTGGGGTTTGGGCAGGTTTGTTGTTTGTTTTCTTTTTGTGGTAATCTTCTGTTTCACCTTGTTTATCATAGTTCCTATTTGCAAACAGTGTGCTCGTTGAATTATGAAATTGTGCTATCCTGCAAGCTAAAATACCCCTAAGAATACTAACAAACCCTTAAAACATTATCCCCCCTTCTCCTGTCCCCAACCCTTAAAATGTTGATTTCTATAGAATGCAAACCAAAATCTATTCTTTTCACGAAACAAGATATTTAGCATTGAAAGGAGTTAGAGATATTTGAGAAGTTTGAGACTGATTTCTCAGCTTTTTAGAGGAGTTCTTCCTATTTTGATTCAATTTTTTTGTGTCATCTAAGCAGTAATTATTTTAATTTTTCAGTACAGTTATTACAACAGTATCACAGTCATGTTATCGGATCATGTATCAATGTAATACCTGGCATGATGGCCAGAATACTTTCACGTAATGATTCCTCAAATAATAAATATAAATTACAATATTTCAATTTGGTTTCTTCAAGTTACTCTTCCTTCATATTTCTTGAAGTTACTCTTCCTTCATATTACTATCCTAGCAAAGGCGTAAATCAGCCACTTGTTTGCAAGTTGCTTCGCATATTTATACCTTAGTTTTATGTCATCTGAAAAAATGCCAATGGGTTTTCGATTCCCAAACATGTGAATTTGCTGAACCTAAGCATATTGATAGAAAGCGAAGAATAATTCTGTTACGCCGCTAGTCTATCCTCTTTCTGAATTAAAGTAAAAAAATGTGTATGTTTTTTTTTTGTTTGCTTGTCTTTAAATTCAAGTGTGGTTTTAGATATGTTGACTAATAGATCTGGTTCTACATCATGGATCAATATCGTAAGTCGGTTTAATTCCAAATTTGTTGCTCTGATTGGGAAGTATATCTCAACATAGCACCAGAGGTTTTTAGCCATAATTGTCAAGCTGAGAAAATGGGTTATCTGGTCTATGTGTGCAACCATAGAGTTGAAGTTAAATTACAGTGAACAGATGGCATTAAGTAAACATTTTGCTCTAAATCAAATTATTTTTTTTGTCTCTCCTTCATGAGGAATGTTTTGACTGTGATAAATTTCACTGCTTGGGGGTCATGGGGATAAAATGGAAAATCCATTTTTTAAATTAAGCATATGTCAAATATGAAGAAATAATCTTTTTAAAGGATATAGTGACTTTCTTTTTATTGTTTCTAATAGCTAAGTGTGGTGGAACACTGACAAACATGGGTGGTGTGATCCTAAGCCCAGGTTTTCCTGGAAATTACCCCAGTAACTTAGATTGTACATGGAAAATTTTATTGCCTATTGGATATGGTAAGTAAACTTACATTGAAAGATCAATTATTTGTAATCATCAGATTGAAATATATATGAGTATTCTGATTTCTGGTATGCAGTAGATTTTATCCAGTCAGTGTACTGTGAACCCCTTATATAATGATTCGCTATCTTTTGATTTGAAAATGGTTGGCCATTTTAAAAATATATTTTTGTCAAAGCAACTTTTATTAACTTGTTGTGTCTCAGAAACTGATTTCAAAGCAAATGAAATGTGACATGAAGATATATCAGATGAAACAAACAATGTAGCTTCTAAATTAATGAATGATCTTTTGTTTAATGTCTTTTCATTTTTCTCTAAATGACTTTTTAACAGTATTTTAATGTTCTACAAATATGGACAAAACCTCATTTCTAGCACTATGAATTTGGTTAAAAGCATTCTCAAATTGTATTTCAAATCCTAGGTTGCAGCTGCCAACTTGAAACTTTCTAGGTTTACACTAAAACTATTTTCATACAGAAAATATCTTCACAAATAAATAATAATTATGTTGAGAAGGCAATCATGGATAATAAGGAATGTATAAGTTCATGTATTAAAACACAACCCTATATCATTACCAGAAATAAAAGAGAAATAACTTTTCTTGCTGTGAAACTTTATGTGAATTCAGTACCAGTGCTCAAATAGGAAAATCCATTTTAAAAACTCATTATTATATTCACTATTCTTATCTCAGGAAATTAGTTTATTTTCCATGTTCTCCATTTGCATTCATAAGAGGAGTTTTTGTAGTGACACACTATTTTACCCAGTTAATTTGTAGAAATACTGTGCTGCTATTTAGAATAGAGCCCTTTACCAGTGCATACCTGGTAAAACTGATCCATCATAGGTTTGGATAGCCTTAGGTATCCTTAGGAGATAGGATACCATAGGATATCCTTTGGATAGCCTTAGGAGAACCAGAGGCAGAACATTCTTTGCTAATTTGGGCATTCTACAGATACATCTGCAGAAAATAGAAATGCTACATAACTGTTCTAAAGCCTGTCATCTAATCACATTACTACAATGCTGCCTTTGAAAAATAGTTCTTCATATTTCTCAGAGTTGCTCTTTTTCCTTAAGCTTTTCCATGTAGGAAATGTTTCATGAATTAATTGCACAAGAGTGTGCTGTGTCCTGTTATTATTCCTTTTATTTCTCCGAAAGTCTCTGGTAGTGGTAATCCTATAAATAGAAAGGATAATTGTTTTGTTTGGCAAGGGATTTAATGGGTACAAGGTGTTCACAGAATTGATCTATCATTGCCTTCTCCAACTGCAATACTCCAAAGGACATTTTTTACCATGAAGTTCCTACAGGGATATTTTTCCTAAACTGTTGTTCAAATTATCCATAGTTAATATCTTTATATCAGATTTAAAAATTGTGATCGATGTGATCTTTCACAGAGTACTTTCACTGAAAATCTTTGATGTTATTTTTATTACAAGTATAAGCCTGTGTATTTAAGAGCTGTTTATGTACAGGCATTCTATTGTATCAAAATAATTGTGTACTTAAAATCCAACTATGAAATTGTGAAAGCTAAGTGTGTCCGAAAGTATAGTGCTCTCTTCATTACATAAAAATATATCAATCGTGCAAAAGAAGACACTACTAAAATCCAAATATTTTAAAATAGAAAATATATAGTTTCAGGTGAGTTTTGGTGATTTTGAAAAGATTTCAGGTAGCTGTTAATTTATTAAAATTTGTAAAAAAGATTAACTCACCTTGTAATTCTCGTTATTTAGAGTATATTCGAGTCAAAGAGGAAGTCCTATTGAGATTAGAGCAAAAAGTAATATAATTATAGTTTGACCAGATAATGATTTATTTTCTGTAGCTATCAGTTTTATTTTGTGTAATTTTATGTAAGAAATTATTTGGTGTAGAAAAATTTTACTTTGACATATCAAATTGACATTTGCGAATTGTATAAACTTGGAGTTAAGGCGTGAGGGACACATACAGTGTGTTCTCTAACTGAAATTAGCATGTTGGAAAAACCTTTAGGAAAAAAGTATGTTCATGTTTAAAATTTGGCTATTCCAGGTAGTTTGATTTTTTTAAGTACTGGTAAATCTATTTTTTTACTTCTAAAACACAAAGCTTTTCTATACTTACTGTATACAACTAGACATAGAAATTCCGTCTCAGAAATGAAATTAGAATGATTCAGTGTTAAAGGTTTTCCACAGCTCACCACAGACTTTTTCATAAAAGTAGATTGTTTTTATTTAGATACCTAAACAATGATTTGGGGCCTATATAAATACTCCAAATTTGATTATCTGCCTGTCACTTTAGCAACTTAAATATAATATTAAGTGTCTGTTCAATTCTTTATAATTTCCATGCTGCTGACATCCAGTCTCTGTTGGGAATCACTAAATGCTGATGCTGAAGTCAAGATGGTTCCAGGCTGCTTGTTGTCCTGCCTCAACTCAAATCCTGAGAGCATTGTAAAATTGTGATTTCACTCAAGTCAGACTAACCCAATCAGACATATAAGAGATAGCTGATATTAAGACTTTGATACGTTCTGTATGTGCATCTCTATTGACAATATTGGATTAAGTTTTCTTATTCAGCAGCTGAAATACTTGTTTGGATATCTCCCACTCTATATAGGTCAGAGAAAGTACTAGAGCTAAAGATCCTGTATTCTTACAAGTGTTCTAGAAAAACACGTTTATTTGTCAGCTTATTTAGTTTTTTCTGAAAAAAAAAATAATCCTTTTTTATACAATTGATTCAGTCTCAAACCACAGAGGCAAAGAAACGAGCTATAAACAAGACTGAGTGAATTACCCTGGTGATTAATCTATAAGGTTCTCTCCTGGAGTGAATATGTCTCTACTGCTAAGTAAGACTGTCAAGAAGAGTTAAGGCATTAAATATTTCATGCTGCTTTGTTGGCTCATTCAGTAATTCTGTTTTATTCCATTACAACTGATTCTTCGGAGTCTACCAGAGCAAGATTAGGCCCAAGCAGTGCAGTTGCAAGTTACTTAGTGCTATTTGGCTTCTAAACCAGGGGTTCATCCCCCTTTCCTCTTTTAATATTACCCATACACATAGTTTGAGAAGCTTTAGTCCATATGAAGTAGTGCCAGCACTTCAAAACAGCTCTTCCCATGAGATTATGCTTATACTTCCAACTGTTCAGCATTTTTGGAGTGCTGAAAGGCCTGGGTCAACCACACGACTCCCAGAGAGGGTTTGTGATAAAATCTCTGCAGCAAGTACCTGTTTCGAGCCTGGAATTCAGTGCATCTTACAGGGCTGCATCGAGGGTAAAATGGCTCTAAAGATACACTGGCCCAACCTGAAGGGAAAAGGAGACAAATAGAAATTACTTGGGCCAGGAAAACAAGGGTAGAGTAGATAGTCAAAACTAGGTAGGTAAACTTCTGCCTCTGAAAGGTCACTCTGTTGGTAACTTTCCTGGGTACTGAGCTGATCCTGACCCTCCGTGAGAGGCCTGGTCCAGCTGCAGGGATGCTCTTGTGGCAGAGTCCTGACCATACCATGACACAGGATTTTTGATGTGCCCCTCCCAGAGTGTTTCTATTGACTGGTTTAGGAATCTGGCAAATCCCTGGTGCTGACTATCTGACTTCTTTTCATTGGTCCTTTAATGTGTGGTTATGATATTTACTGGTAACAAAAAAATTGGTAACTCTTGTAATACTTAGCAGCTATTTTCATAACTTAAGCATCCCACTTTAAATAGTGACTAAAATACAAACATACTGCCTACAACAATTATTATGATTTTTTTTTATTTGCATGCTGTAATATTAAGCAACATGAATTATAAAAACTCTAATTTTTCTTTCTTTCTCAATGCTGCAGGTGCACACATTCAGTTTCTGAATTTCTCTACTGAAGCAAATCATGATTTTCTTGAAATTCAGAATGGGCCTCACCACACCAGTTCTATGATTGGCCAGTTTAGTGGAATTGAACTCCCATCACCCTTGCTAAGTACTACTCATGAAACACTTGTCCATTTTTACAGCGACCACTCAGAAAACAGGCAAGGATTTAAGCTGACGTACAAAGGTAAGTACAAACTAGCACAATGATGTTTATGGTTAGAAAGGAAAAAGAGAATTGTAATTGTTTTTTATTATTATTCTAAAATATATATTTGGCTTATATAACATTTTTAAATGTGTGGATAGATTAATTCATAGGAATTTTTAAAAATTCCTATGAATTTTTAAAACTAAAATATTATTGAGTTTGAATCTTTGTTTTATTGATGTAAAAACCTGAGAACAAGGTGATAAGGTGATATTATTTGCCAAAAGTCACATAGATGATACCCCCTTCCACTCCATTAACGTGTACTGTTAGTGAAAAATACTACTAACATTCACAGTCTTGTTTTCTCATCTATAAAACCTTGTTATATTTAGTGTAAAGGATGAGTATTTCAGAATACAGTAAGAATTATTTTAAATATTCCAGTGAAAACTTTTATAATTGTTATGTTATGTATTCACAGTCTAGACTTATGTGAAAATTAGAGAGAATAATACCCAGAATAATACCCAGATAACACACATTCTATATTTATTTTCAAATACATATAATCAGTACTTGAAAATGTGAACTTTTTATGGTCTTCTACTGTTGGCTTTTTTCTTGATCTTCATTGTTTGACTGTTTGTGACAATAAAAAATCATTAATTTGTGCATATTTTTGAACTTTTAAAATGGTCTTACTGACAACTGTTGAGCCCCGTGGCAGGATCTGTACAGTTTAACAAAATGGAATTGCTTGTTGAATTCTCATCTAGCTGCAGAAGGAGATTCATGCCACCTTATTCTGCAATCTTAATTTAGATAATTTGGTTATGTGTTGTGGGTTAATACCAGTGGGCAGTCAAGCACTACACGCCTACTTGCTCACTTCCCTCCAACCCATAGTGGGATGGAAGAACAGGAAAAGAATAGTAAAAGCTCTTTGCTTGGGAGCCAAGATAAAAAACATTGTTTAATAAGTGAAGGATAAGGGGAAGAAGGAAGAAAGAAAACAAAAAAAAAAGATGCAAAGACAATCACTCACCACCTCCCTCAGGCAGACTGATGCCCAGACAAAGATGACTAATGTCCCTAAGCCCCCTCTTTTCCCTTTTGTTGCTGTACATGATTTTATATGACATGGAATATCTCTTTTTTTAATTCAGACCATTTCCCTGGTTGTGTCCTGTCCCAGCATATTGTACAGTCCCAATCTATTCACTGGCAGAGTAGAGTAGGAAACAGAGATGGCCTTGATGTTGTTCAGCAAAAGCCAGAACACTAGTGTGTTATCAGTGTTGTTTCGGCCATAAATGTAAAACACAGCACCATATGAGCTGTTGTGAAGACAAAACCCTCTATCATATCCAGGAACAGTACAGTATTTGTTTGCATACATACACATACATACTATTATAGTCAGATCATATCTCTGAAGTCAGTGGATAGAGAGGAAGATTCTGAACACCTGTATTAGGGTAATGCTCATAAAGCATGGCCAGGAAGAAGTCATATCTCTCTATTGTCTGTGGAGTTTAGTTCTGTCACATAGTCTTAGAAGTAGGGAGTACTCTCACATCACACCCAGCTAGTGTGTGTTTTCATTCTGAGCAGTCAAAGTTAATTGGGATTGGCAAGTTGCAGAAATGACAAATAAATAAAATACAAAGCTGTGTAGCATGATTTTGATATAATCTCCAGTGCTGTTTGTTCTGCTTCTAATTAGTGTCTTTTTCCTTACTATAGCAAGCCGTTCCTTAACGGCATTCAGTCTTTATAATCTCAGCTACATGTGAATAAGTCCAGACTAACAGAATTTTCTGTCCTGAATCTAATAGTTAAGCCTTATAAGTTGTTTGTAGAATCAATAACATGTAACTTGCTCGAAAGGTGCATAGTTTATTACTCTTTTTTTCAATTCTTTCCTTTCTCACTTTGTCCAGCAAGACTATTTTGTCTAGTTAGAAATATATGAGAGTGTGATGAAGAGGACACCAAAGAATAGAAATTGCTATTTTTTTTGTTCATTCTAACCATCTCTTGTTAAAATCAGTTGGTTTTTAGATAACTTGCTTGCTTTCTGCTTCTCCCATTTGAAACTTGTCAGCTGTGAACTGAAGTGTTATCATGACTATCTCATTGACACTGTAAAATTTTATCCTGTTATTTAAATATAGGAAAAGTAATTCACTTAAAACCACAACAATTTATTAAAAAATATTAAAATTTCTCATTAGATGGGCCTTATAATAAAATATTTTTAACTGATCAAGATTGTGTAGTAGCATTATCAGAATAAAAGAAAATGTCAAAAAAGAGGTTTTGCTTATAGAAATTCAGAACCTTGGAGCAGTATTTTCCAAGTATTTATAGAAAGAATCCAGAAACATAGTTAAATTCTCAAAAACAGTAACAATTTTATAAGAACTTCCATAGTTTAGTTTTTAGTCTAATAGTTATAACAGTAGATTGAAAAATCAGAACCAAGAAAGAGATACAGTTAAATTAGCTGATATTTGAGTCCTTCTAATTTCAAATAAAAAATACAACCAGTATTTATATCTTTGTTTCACAAAAAGTGTAGTTATGGGTGTATTTGAATTACCAAAAGCATATACATCCATCCAGGGTTTTTTTTACCGTGAATGAGAAGCAAAGCAATTTCTCCAGTAAAGGCAACTCATGCAGTTCATTTTTATGAATACACTCAAGGTAAAATATTCATAATCTTTGAACTTCTGAAAGTATTATGTTTCAGTGTATTCACCATTCTTCTGATGTGCTCTGAAAGAAAATTCCAGTGGTTTACAGTTACAATTTTGGTAACAGCTTTATTTTTCACCATACAAAATATATGTTGTTTTTGATGGCTGACTTTTCCTTTCCCACATCTGTTGCCCTTGTTACCTAGTTATCTTTTTTCAAAATTATCTTGAGATTATATCTGGATTTTCCTACTCCTTTTAATACTATACTTCTCAATTTCTCTCTCCCTCTTAGTTTGTCCACAATTGCTGAAATTTTACTTAAAAAATAATTCTTCACTACTGCAGTGTTTCTCTTTTCCTTCTCCTTTATTCCCTGTTAGAAATGTTGTTTTCCTTTCAGTAAATGAAATGTCATGTAAGTCTTCACCTGTTTTGTTTGGATGACAGAACTTAGCGCTGTTTTACTGTCAGGCTGTCATGCTTCTTAGTATACCTTTCTTATGCAATGTTGAAACCACTGGCCAGTTTTAGTCAAATTTCACAGTCCTGAAATAATGCCCTTATTGAGAAGAAAGATTAAGCATTACTCCATAGATATCAAATCAGTTTGGTTTGCTGGCCACCCAGTCAGAATATTCATCATCACAACTCATTTTAACAGCATAAATACCTAACTGGTATTTATGGGTTATAGATGTGGGAGGGAGATAAAAGATGAGAGCTTGGCATGGGTATCACATTCAAAATTTTCATATGGGCAAAAGGAAGCATGCCATATATAGAAAGCTAAGAATATATTTTTAGTCCAGTTGAGCCTCACACAGCCACTTTTACCATTTCTATAGAAATGAATTTGTAAAGCAAAGCAGTTGGAGCTGAGCACCTGACACATAGGTGGATGTTTCTTCAGACTTGTTCTAATTGATCCCATTTTAGGATGTTCTCATATATTATAATTGGGAAAAAAAACCCACTTTTTCTAATAGTGAAATTAATTTAATGTACCCTTAAAAAAAAAAGAGAAGTAGGCAAAAAGAATTCATAGTTGCAGTCACATTTTCCAAACCCATTCTAGCTGTCTTAGTGAATGTGTTGCATACTAGGAAATGCCTACAGAATTGCATAACTCAATCCTAATCTGATTTTTTAAAATGTACTGAAATTTACACTAAAAAGGATTTAGGACTAATTTTTTTTTTTTTTTTTAAACTGAATGGTACTAAACCCAGTTCAATTCAGGGACTATTTTTCATATGTTAAAAATATTGCCATTTCTACTAACTAGAGTACAATAAATAAAGGCGTTAAGGTAGCAGACTTATTTTTGCCAGGTAGATGCCTTTTTTGTAGATAGAAATCTAAAAAAGGGAGATGGGTGATGGCTATGCTTATTCAATAAAACTTGCACGTTATAAAAAATAAAGTTTTCTAGAGATTTTAGCATTTTATGAAGGATGAGGATTTTTAATAACCTCTCATCTCAAGGGAAAGCAAAGAATATGAATATTGTAGAGTGAATGATGGAATTAATAATGCTATTTCACAATTTTTCTACTATTTTTCTGAAGACTGAAAAATGCTTGAGAGATTGAGGCTTAATATAGCCTGGGATTGTACTGTGAGCACACTATTTTCTGGAGGAAGAAAAGTGTATGCACACTAAGAACAGTAAAATATTTTCTACCCCTGCTTGCAGGGAGCTAGTGCTGCCCCTTAAGCATAGGATTTGAATATATAACCTAAAGTTATATAGGTACTGTGTATTTCTGAATGCAGTAAAAAACTTTGTCTCCTTAGCAAAACCCTAGGGAAATTGCAGCTCTGAGAACCATTGCCAATCAGGTCCTTATTGTTTTATATTCTGATACTTTCATGTTTTCTTATCCCTTCATCTTTACCATTGTAACACATAGGGAGTGGTGGGTATTCCATAATGCTCAAGATGGATTACTGAATTTGTGCGTTGTGGAAACTTTTGTTTCACTTGTTGCAAGACAGAAGTTCATAGTGATTGCCAGTTGAACTATTGGAAGCAGTTACAATAGATTTCATTATATATTATTTTTATTTCTCATAAGATGATAAGGAATTTAAAAATGCTTGGGTTTTATAATATTAATATTTAATTACACTTTTTCTAGTATTCAAGTAATTATTGTCCTGTTTAATTAAAAAACAGAAGTATTGAGTAATGCTTCTGTTCGGACTGTTGTGGTTTTGCCACCTATGTAAAGCAGCAAAGAGAAGAAGCAACCACAAATACTCAGAAGAACATTTCTATATCACATTTGACTGGCAATCTTGAGTTTCTGAGACCCTCATATCTGTCAAACCTCAGTATCTGAGATATAGACAGTCTATGTACACTAGGTCTGAGGGGAAGAAGAAAAGTCACAGAAGTTTGATTGGCAAGCCAAGTTACACTAGGTCAGAAGAAATACATAATTTTCATGGCCTTTGAGAGATTCATAACAGAATTTAGTACAAAGAAGAATACAGTTAGTCTAATGCTTAATAAGATGTATTTGTGGGGTTTAATCCCTGTCCATATTACTAATGTTACCTCAGCTTTTAATATTTCTGGAATATCTTTTTTCCCCACATCTTTCCCTTTAAAACTAGGGTTTCTTCAAGGAAAGCAGAATATGTTTGATTTGTGTTATTTTTACTGTGGAAATCCTAGTTCCTATTATGGGAACTCTAAGAGTATTTTCAGTCTGTTCTGAATTTCAGTATAGGATAAAGCTGAATATGAGGTAAGAATCCTACTCACATATATTTAGAGAGCAACATGTTCCAGAAAATACACAGAAAAAAAATTCAAATTGCACTTCCTTTCTTCCAAAAACACACTCATGCACATGCAAAACATGATTTAAACATCATTAATCTGATGACCTTTATCTAGAAAACAGACAATTATGATGGAGCTTCTGAGTTATAGGAATCATGGAATGAAAAGAAGATTGTTGAAAAATTGTTCTATTTCTAAAATGGTTTCAGATGATGTCCTAAGGAAGGAATACCAACGGAAAGAAAATACGATCTTTTGAGGGGCTCATAGCAAATCATTTTCTAACTCATTAAGTGATTTCTTGACCCTAGTCCTGAGTCATGACATCTGGAAAGATTATTTTCTTTGGTGCCTATAGCAATAAACCAAGGTTCCAGATTGACACTCCTATCCTAGGCTGCAGCAAATTGCATCCTGGGCTTTCATAAAAAAAGGCATAGCCAGAGGGTCAGGGGAGGTGATTCTCTCCCTCTACTTCACTCTCTTGAGACTCCACCTGGAGTACTGTGCGCAGCTCTTGTGCTCCAAGCACAAGAAAGACACAGCCCTGTTTAAGTGGGTCCAGAGGAGGGCAAAAAAAATATTCATAGGGCTGGAGCCCAATGGAAAAAGGCTAAGAGAGTTGGGGTTGCTCAGCCTGGAAAAGGGAAGGTTCCAGGGAGTCCTCAGTGCGGCCTTTCAGTACTTAAAAGGGTCACGTAAGAAGAATGGAGAGACACTTTTTACCAAGGACTTTAGTGACAAGAGGCAACAGTTTTAAATCAAAAAAAGGTAGATGTAGATTGAATATAAGGAAGAAATATTTTAAGATGAGGGTGGTGAGACACTGGAACAGCAAAAGCTGTGGATGCCCCATCCTCAGAACTTTTCAAAGACAGGCTGGATGGGGCTTTTAGGAACCTATTTTACTGAAATATTTGCATGCCCATGGCAGAGGGGTTGGAACTAGAATATCTTTAAAGGTCCCTTCCAATTCAACCCATGCTAGGCTAGTCTACTTTGAGAAGTGGATTTTTTTATTATGTGTAGTTAAACACACCATGGAGGAATGTACAATAAGCCTAAATGAAAGGTTTAAGTGAGCTAATTGGGAGCTTTTCTAGCATTTGAGCAACTGCATGCTTAATTCGCTGCTAAGACCATTTTTCTGTAAAGCAACTGTTTCCATGTTTAAGTGTTACAGAAGTATGTGGCACTTGAAAAGCCAGTAAGTCACCCTAGTGTTTACTTAAGATGGAAAACACATTTGAATCATACAAACAGGATAGCAGGGGACCAATTACATTTCTTTTGTGATTTACACTCATGTCTTATCAGTGGAAAATAGACTGTGCCAAAAGAGCTGCCAAATGTCTATATGAGATAATTTTAAAATTCAAGTATTTGACTTCTCCAAGCATTGGAATGAAATCTTTTTCTCAGACTTCCTTCACATTGGACTTCTTTTCAGGTTCTTACTAGAGTTTTTGTCTGCTGTGAAATAGTATCTCAGTTTTTAAAGCTCAGCACCAAACAAGTCTTTGGGCATGACACTCATAAAAAGAGCTTTCTTTTGTAAGGTATGACATCAGGATTTGTTGGTAATATTTGATAGTCATGACTGAATAATTAATTGCTATGTTAAATCAGGTGTGATTGCATATATCAAAAGAAAAGAAAAGAATATAATTCATATTTATACTAAAGCTATATAACATACTCCCTGAGTGGCCTGTAAATCATGATATCATAGTCAGATGGATCACCTGACCAATAATTTATGGGTCATCTATAGGATTTATACCTGAAAACACACGTAGAGTATCTTAACATTTTACATGTTATTTTTTAAAATAACAAAGAACAAAATGCACAATTGTGCTCTGCTCATGGTGGTTTCACCCCTAACTGACTGACCTTCAAATTTATGGTGATCTGCTGTAGGGACGGGTTCTACTCTCACTAAAACAAATACCAGAACAACCTCCAAAAGTTTCCGTATTTGTTTTGTTTTCCTTACCTAAAATAGGCAAAAAACATATGCATCTCTGAATAAACAGTAGTTGGAATTTTAAAAGCTAGGCTTTATTTTTTTTCATTTAGTATCCAAAGGACTGTAAGGGATACTGTGCAAATTAAAGGAAGAGAGATGTTGATCCTCTTTCAGGATTTCCTCTCTCACCTGAGTTGTTCCTGTGTTATCTTCTTATGTAGATCAGTGAGATAGGGTTTTTTTCTGAAAATAATTTTTAATATTATCTTAAACATTCTGAGACTGTGTTTAGTACTTTTGAAAGTACTAAAGCTATGAATACTATGCTGCAACAAGTTAACCAATAAGGTATGATGCTTTTCATGCGTATTCATCTCCTCAAAAGATTGCAGGAAGTTTAAGAGTTCCAGTATTTATTGTAATCATGCCAAAACACTCCTGTTGTAACTATTGGGCAATGTAGTGCTACACATTTTCAAAAAAATCTGTGAGATCCTCTGACCCTCCAGAATAATCTTCTGTACTATTTTTAATATAATTTGCTATGTAGACTTTTATATAGTTTAATTTATCAGTCTTAATATGTCCTGTAGTCTTAAATAATCTTTCTAGTACTCTGTTTTGTAAAAAGATGTTGATAGTAATTACATCTGTAGTAGTACTACAAAAATAATGATAGCAGGAGTAATAATAGCATTAAAAATTAATAAACCATTATTAGATTTAGCACAAAAAAATTAATGAACCACAGTTTAGGTAGAATAAACCTTTTTGCATTTCTTTTCCAGAAGCGATTAATTTCTATTCTTAAATTATGAATTTATTTTCTTATTTTTTTGGTATTTGGGAGAAGGGGAATATGATTTATTAGAGGATTTCAAAATATTTGGGGTACCTCCACATCTCTTCCAACTTTGTAATGTTACAAACACTGGAGTTTGGATTCACTGGTAAACTTAGGGAAAAGAAGGCAGCTTTATGAGAATAAATCTTCTCTTTATTGCATAGAATGAGTGTAATCATCAATGACTAAAAAAACCTAATGACTGTAGCTGAACGTCAGTGAAGCAATTAAGTGCAAACTTCACTCTAAGTAAGCACTTAAGCATCTCCAAGTTATATGTTTAGTTTAATCTTGCTGAAATGGCTTGTTTAAATAATCTAGTTGACAATAATAAGTATATACTTCTAGAATTTTCATCACACTGATTTTTATTAATTGTGTTCCATTGAATAATATTTTGAAGTATTTGAAAACGTAGAACCAAACACCAAATTTGATAGATCATTAAAGTAATTTTTTGTGTAGAGCAGTATCTAAAAGGAACATTTCCTTTGGTAGATATCTGTAATTTTTTTAGACCTTTATGAAGCCCTGTTGCTTTATAGTCATTAATTCTTTTAATTTTTTTGGTCAGGTGATTTTTTTGGCATAGTTTAATATATATTAAAAAATCCAGTGGATTGAAAATATCTTGTATTTCACAAATTTCGAGGAATTAATGACTTTTTTGTCCAGTACCAATATATTTCTGGACGGTCCCAATGGATGATTTATTTTTTGTTGTGTGCTAATCACTATGTTACCGGAGCTTGGCCTTTCAGTGTTTACCTATTATTGAATGGATTACAGAATTTATACTAATGTGTACTTCCTGTGTTGAGAGCTGATTAAGCAATAAAAGGTACTTCTGTTCTCTTCCAGCTTATGAGTTACAGAACTGCCCTGATCCTCCTCCTTTTTTGAATGGCTATATAGTCAACACAGATTACAGTGTGGGTCAGTCTGTATCATTTGAATGCTATCCTGGATATGTTTTGAGGGGTCAGCCCGTTCTCACATGTCAACATGGAATCAACAGAAATTGGAACTATCATTTTCCCAGATGTGAAGGTAACTTTCTAATATTACCTTTGTTTCAGAAGGTACCTTTTGTTTCAGTACTTTCTGATGCTGGACGCGTTGTTTGTGTATGAGTATATAATGCAGCTTTTGCTGAAGAACTGTGCCCTCATCCTAACATGTAATGTAAGTAGATAAAGCAAGACATTATGACCTTTTATAACTCACACATATTTTATGAATCATGTTCCTCAGCAGTGATTTATTGTTCCTATTAATACCTGTCAGTTGTATTGATTGTGAGAACTCAAGATACTACCAGAAACTATCTTAAACTCAATGTGATTTTTTTTTTTTCTGATTCGAGGGCAAAGGCATAGTGTACAATGTAACATATAACATTTTATGCTTCTACTTGGACTTTCATCTAAAAAATGTAAGTGTAGAAACAAAGTTTCTGACATTCTTTTAGAGCTTTAGAAGCTTTGATAAAGTATCATATAGGATGTTATGACAAAAGTAGGTAGTCATTGTGTAGAGCAGAAATGGTGTCACAAACAATCAACCAGATAAGAACATACAAAATAAATTGAAATAAATTGTTTCCATCATAACAAGAGGCTAATGGTGCTACAGGTTTGCATTGCAGAATGTATGTTCAGTATATTTGACACTGACCCTGAAATATGGGGCAGAAGCTTCTCTGCAGGAAACACCTGCTAGCCCTTAGCTTAGTCAAACCAGAAAACCTGTGAGGAATTCAAGAGAGATTTAACTGAGCTACAGGTATAAGCCATGAAAAAACTGTAGAAGGGTTAGTCATTTTGTTTCAGGACTGACTGCTAGAGATTAGAAAGAAATTTTCAACCGGGACAGGCAAACATAGTGTTTTCTAATTTGGGTTCTTCTCTGCATTCTTATTAGACAAGGGTTCAATATTGTCTGAAGGAAAAACTATACTAGATGGTCAAAAGGTTTGCGAAGGCACTGCAAGTTCCTGCTGCCCAAATGAGCATTTTAATACTGAGAACAATAACTTCAAATTATTTTTTTATTATTCCTGAACAGCTTAACTATACTGCTCTGTAGTATGAACACGTGTTTTGTACATGTACTTGGGAATGGACATTCGTATTTTTTCATGTTGTCACTTAAATCCAATGTTGCAAGAATCCGTAACATTTAAGTTCTATTTCCATAATAAAGACAAATAACATAAACTTCTCATAAAACTAGTACAGTAAATACATAAAGGAGGTTGAAAGTATTGCAAATTATATATTGAGGGTTTTTTTACTTTTGAAATAAAGGAGATTTTTACTTTTAATTTATTTTTAACTTATTTTTATGCCAAGCACTGATGCTGGTTTACATTTATGATTATATGAAGGTCAAAGTACTAAAAATGGTATTTCTAGTTTTGAATGGCATTAGAAAATTTCTAGCATGTGAGAGAATGTGTAACTTCTGTACAATCAGTGGGTACATTTACCGTTCAATGATTATCAAGGCATGGCTGCAGTTCCCATGACTTTAATTTCTTCTTGGATTTTAATCTGTGCATCAGTAGATATTTTGCAAAATATAAGTAAGGAGGAATGTATGAAAATAATTTAAAACCTCTTTTGGAATATTAATTTCTCTTTTAGGGGCAATAAGATGTAAAATGAAACAGCAGCATAATAAACTAATACGATTATTAAATAAATATTTTAGCAAAGTATAGTTGGAATTGTTTTGTGAAACATCTTATGAGCCTTATGCAACTCCATTAGTCTATACTGCAATAGGCATTATAGGCATTTCTTATGAAACCATACATCCCAAATGAAAAAGGCTGGAGAGGCATGAGAAAACATGTTTTTTTTCATGATACTACAGCCGATGTCTTCCTTAGAGACATACTATGCCATAATGCATTACAACTTTGTCAAAGTGGTTGCTTATAACTCATAAGGATTTTTAATTTTTTTTAATGTTTCTTTTTTTAAACTGTTTTACCACAGGCATATTTAGATTAAAAATGTGAACTATCATCTCCTATATCTTTTAATTAAAAGATTTGGTAACATTCCTTTTAAATTATGTGCCTATATTGCTCTGAAATATTCTAAGACCACCAACCTCCTTCTGTTGATTCTTACAGCTAATTTCTGTGATTATTTTAGAGAATTCATTCAGCCTATTCAACATGGGCTTTAGTATTCCAGTTATATGATTTTTTACCCCCCCAAGGATGCTGTCTTTCAATGCCTCCTGAATTAAATGGTAAAAGAATAGGAGATTTGGAAACTTCAATTTTGGTACATAAGACCTGAATTTGATCTGCAGCTTCAAGTGACTTTTTAACTAGAAATTATAGCACTTAAAAGTATTTTTCCATTTATTCAATGAATTAATAAGTAATTAGTTTTGAGTTCTAAAAAAAAAGATGAGGAAGTACTATTTCAGGAAGATACTTTTATTCAAAGGCAATTGGGTTATGGAGACAACAATATTTTGGAAGACAATACAAGGTTATTCATTTTAAAACTGCACTTTAAACAAATGTGAAGTATTTTTCCTTATGTTAAACATACGGTAAAATTTTACAATATCTGTTAAAGTGTATAAAAGTGTAAAAACGATGAAAGAATATTATCAGCATATGTTCCATACAAAATACAATACAATACCAGTGTGACAAGAACAAGTAGAGGTATAAGCAGAAGATCAAGCAAGCAAAGGGACTAACTTGTCTGGAAATAATGATGCCACATTCAAAAAATGAGGGGAAAAAATATAAATCTTAAGAGCATGTGGAATATAGGGAATCAAATAACTTCTGTGCAGTCTTTGTATAACAGATATGAACATGACTTACTCTATTAAATGAAAATATTGTTGTATTTAGTCCTAAGTCTTGCTGATTGATAATACAGGTTTTTAATGTTCATTATGGTATCTTCTGATGGTCAGCTACATTGTACCTTAAAATCTTGCATAATAATAGAGAAAGAAAATACCTGAAAGGACATAAAAAGATAAGAGAATATTTTTTTTCTCTTGTCTGATTAAGGCTGGCCTATGTTCTGCACTCCTTGAATAAAGACATTTAAGATATCAAATCAATGTTCTCCCTATATCCTTTTATTTTACTAATTAAAATTAATTTTAACAAACAATAATTTATGAGATGCACGTTGAAATGTTTATCAGTGGAAAAAAATACTATTTTGTGTATGTTCTTAGAAATCTAGGTATAATCTCTTGTGGTGGGTTGACTTTGGCTGGACGCCAAGCTGCTCTATCACTGCCCTTCCCAGTGGGACAGGGGAGAGAGTAAGGTGGCAAAAAAACCGAACTCATGGGTTGGGATAAGGCAGTTTATTTAAAGTAAAAGCAAAGCTTGCACGTGCAGAAGTGAAAGACAGCAGGGTTTATTCTCTGCTTCCCATGAGCAGCAATGGTCAGCCGCTCCCAAGAAGCAGAGCTTCAGTACGCGTGATGGTTCCTCAGCGGGCAGCCATCAGACAATGAATGCCCCCCTTCCTGCTCTGTGCCTTAGCTTTTATATCTGAGCTGGCGTCATATGGTATGGAATATCCCTCTGGTTGGTTTGGGTCAGCTGGCCTACTTGTGTCCCCTCCCAGGATCTTGCCCTTAACTAAGGAAGGAATGTTACAGCACTGATGCTGTGCTCGGTAGCAGCCAAAACACCAGTGTGTTAACAACACCATTCTGGCTACCAATGTAAAGCACAGCACTGTGGGGAAATGAACTCCAGCTCAGCCAGACCCAATACATCCCTGTTCTCTTTGAAAATTGTTTTCACACTCGCTACGTTTTCCATTGGTTCACTGAATAATGCTGCAGTGTTAGTAATTTTTCTCGTTATACTTTATTATTTATTACTATTTCTTTATGATTAAAATGTTGACATTTGATGTAATACTAATGATATCTTAACAAGATAAATACGGAACATCTAACTTTCACAGCACATATTTTCAGAATCCTTTCTATAGCGGTAAATCAGAAATGAAAAGAATAAAATATATAAATTAAAGTTAAAGTAAGAGAATGGGTAAGAAATGTAACCACTATGTCATTCACATTTGAGAAATAATCTTCTAGCCTCCTCACTTGATAAGACATTGAATCAATAACACAGTTCATTCTTTTTTCATTATCTTGACCTCTTATAAAGCTCTCTGATTTTTTTATGTCATGAAATTAAAGGCCTTTCTTCAGATTTAATAAGCTGCTTCTCCTTTTCCTAATCAAATAAATGCTTTGCAGGATTTCTCTGGTTTTGGAACATGTGGAGAGGTTAATTTATTTTCTTGAACAAAAGAAAGAGAAGAAGCTTCCCAGAGTGTCTTTGCTGGCATGCATTGCAACACTTCAGTAGGACCCTTCCAAAGCCTGTGAAATTTTATGTTTAGGTGCTTCCATGCAGAATTTTTTTTACAACTAAGATATTTCAACTGAAAAAAATAATATTCACTAAGGTTGGCAGTAATCTGTATATGATACATCTTTATAGACATTACAAACACAAAATGGCACTTCCAGTTATTTTAAGTGTATATAGGAGTGACATTTATAGATAGGATAAGTAGGAATACGAGACTGGTTAAAAGTTGTTAAAAGAAATTATAAGTATCTCAGACATTTCTACCATATGACACATTATTATATGTGTCTCTAAAATTACATCAATTTATCACTTGATTTTTTAATCTTTTTTAGGAATGCTGCTATTTTGCATATGAACAATTGAGAAAAAAATTCTATACCTCTCACTTTCAATCATATATGGTTTCTGATTAAAACCAATATCCAATTAAAGATTAATGCGGGCAAGCTTACTGCCATTTCTCTAAGTTACTGACATTTCTCTAATTCAGAACGTGCATTTGTCCTGGTTCGTTTGCATATGAATCCCACCTTCCAAGCCTACCCGCAGTCATCTACATCTACTCCACACAGCTGAGGCTTGGCTGCCCACACCTCTATTGTATGTGCAGTTGTGTACATTTATAGTTATGATTCTGACTAAACAGCAGGATTGTGGTTTGACTGATCCTGAAGAGTTTTCTGTCTCTCAGGTAGCACACTACCTGCTTTGTGGAAAATTCATTTTTCTACATTAAAGGTCTATCTAGCACTGCTGAAAGTATTATTATGACATATAAGTATTTTTCCTATAAGGAAAACAAATGGTTACAAGGTCCCTGCTTGTTGGAATTTGGTAGTGGGGCCGAGAGAGAAAGCAATGAAAGAATGAAATAATTTTTATAGCTATGGCCTTAGTACTTCTTAGTAGTTTGGTTCAAAAACTTTGTACAGAAGATTACACATGCTTATGAAGGCTGAGAAAAACAAGATCAGGCAGTGACTTACAAAAGAAATACTAAAAATATATTATTCTAATTTAATTAATTGGAAAAAAGCCCTGAGACTGGGAGAAAATAGGAAGTTAGACTAGATGTCTCTTGATATTGCTGTTTTTTATAAACCTTTGAATATAAGAAGATAGTAGGAGATGTCATATTGCTAGAAGTCCTAAACTGATATAATTTTTCCAGTCTAGTTGTACATTTCCTTCTCTGTATGCTAAAGGAAAGTTGTGAGTTTGTTTTTTGAGTTGGTTTTTTGGCTGGTGAATAATATCAAGGCCATGAATAAACTGTGAAAACCATAACAGAAAAACCTTGGTAAATGGTGGTGTTGAGGGTGGAATATTGCCCTTCTATGGAATCTCACTGAAGATCTGTGTTAGTGCTGTGAAAACAAATTTCAGGGGCTATGAAATACCCCTGCCCTGCCTCAGGAAGACTGCATTGTGCAAGCATATTAATTTTTTTATACTAAGTTGTTAAAAGTTTGAAGCTTTCTGACATTTCATGGACAATTTTTGTCTCTAATTGTAAGCCTTCTAGTTGCCAGCTTGTGGTGGTTTAACATCAGTCAGGAATTAAGCTCCAAATAAGCCACTCTTCTTTCCTTTCTCTCCACCCCTGCCCCTTTCAGTAAGAGAAGCCTATGGGTTAACAATTTACTGAAAGCAAAATGCAATGGAACAAAAAACGCACAGTAACAACAGCAGTATTAATAACCAAAGTATACAAAAGCAGAATGTGTTTTATTCACAAAAAAAGATGATCAGCACCTGGACTTACTTCCACATGGCCCACCACAACACAGGCGAGACGGCGCCCATTCCCATGGTAGCACGGTGCTGCTGCTCTGCTGGGCTCCGTTCCACTCGGGTGCCTCCGGCACTGCTTTGGATGGTTCTGCTGTGCTACGGATCGGGCCTGCTGAGGTGTTGACTCCACGCCACTGTTTTTGACACCTCTGCCCTGCTCCACCTGGCTCCACTTGGCTCCTTTCAGCTCAGCTTGGCTGGGCTTGGCCCAGCATCCTTTGCCTCTCCTCAGCTTCCTTTGACTCAGCTGGTCTGGGGCTCACCTCTGTCGCTCCATCCCCCACGGCAGCTTCCTGCATCGGCACCATCCTTCAGCACTTTTCTTTCAACACCATGTCCTGTAGTTGCATCTCATAGAAATGGGGAGGGGGCTGGCAGTGGCAGCAGAGGGACCAGATCCACAGATCCTGACACCTTCCCACTGGAAAAACGGAGGCAAAAAATGGGGCATTTTGAAGGGTCTGCTCACTTTCTCTTCCCAAAACCACACCCTGCAGTAATTACGTGGGTGGTAAAGAATAGCAACTTAGCCATGCCCACACAGTGCTAAGCCCTGCCCCCTCCCTGCAACCAGGGCACACGTAAAGCACTGTGACTAAAATTTCAGGATTTTTCTTCTTGATTCTTTCCCTAAGTAATCTGAGGTCCATGGTATATGTTTGCTTAGCACCCATTAGGTCATGCAGTTGTCTATCATAAGCTAGTGAATTAAGCCTCTCGTCTGCATAGTTCTATTCTCATTCAGAAGACAGATTTTTTGGCTTTTGACAGATTGAAAAGATGACATGGTGAAACCACTTGTATCCTGGGGCTGAAGGTGAGCGTCCTCAAGTTCATAATTGACACTGTTGTCCTTGAGGTAGATGAGTTTCAGGTTTATAACATGAACTTTCACTTCCATGTACCATGTAAGGCTTCCTATACTCACAAGCCTTTCTAAAGTATTTTCATCCACATATAGATTTCCAGTGATTCTTTCTAGATCATGGCAGAGGAAGTCAGCTATTCTTACTGACCTAAGCCAGGCAGTTACACATATACCTGTACACATATATGTATACACACACACACACACATATACATATGCATATACACGCACACACATACATATATATATATATGTAATGAACATTTGTGGAAATTCATACAAAAAAGGTGTTAAATAGTTATCAACCATATTCTAGTATAGACAAGTTGAATGGAGAGGAGACGAGCAGAACACAGGTTCAGAACTGTAGTCTGGCACTGGAGGGGTGACTGGAAAGCAAAGATTCACATGCTTTTGAAGCCATCCCCATTCTAAATCATATTCTCCACTGTGTATCAGGTGATTTGAAATACATTAAAAAACTTAATCTGTATATGGGAGAAAATTAGATTGATTTCTGCTTATGAGATTATGGTAGAATTTTGTCATATAGTGAAACTTTTTAAGAATGACTACATCTACCCCTGCACAAGCAAGTTGTCCTAATGATATACCATAGCTGTCACAAAAACGACTAACTGCGTTTGGGTGCACCTTTGGGTGGAACTTTAAAAATATTTACTGCCTTTCCATGCACGGAGCTGTATCTGGAATTAAGTGTGAATGGGCATGGGAACACATAGTAAGGTATGCATTTCTTTGTAAATCAGCATGTGGTCTACTGTTAGCACTTGAAAGTTTAGAAGACTTGATTATACACTTTGCCATTTCAAAAATCTGTATTTTTGATTATACACTTTGCCATTTCAAAAATCTGTATTTCTTCATGCCTGTAATTCAAAGTGCAATATAATGACTTCATTAATTTAGTGTTGTTTATTCAAACTAAAGCTATTTTTATCTTATGTGAAATATAACCTGGTATTTCTGTTTCATTTTCTGTCTTCTGTGATTTTTAAGGATCTGTGGAGAAAGCCTGGTAGCAGCTGAGTGTATTACATATTCTATTAGAGTTTTGTCACCTGTTATACTTTTCTTTTTCTGAGAAAATTTATTAATCTGTCATGGCTAATAATCATATAAGCGGAATTAGACTGTCGTTACTGCAATACAATCAATCTGTATTCTTTGTTGAGTATTAGAGAAAAATGGAGGGAAAATAAAAAATGTATGCAATCATTAACAACATATATAAATCTGACAAAAATATAATAAATTCAAAATATGTTTAAGTATACAACTTCAATCAGAAAAATCCTATATATAGAACTTAAAGGATTTCCCACTTGTCACTATATTCATCTCAGGAAGTATAGTAAGCATAATTGTCAAAGCAGTCTTAGTTGTAAACATGGAATGCTGCGGAGAGAACAGAGTAGATTTCGGAAACCAGACAATGTGACCATGGCACGAACGTAGGGGATTAGGGAACAGTAAGAAGTGGGCTTGAGTCATGTTTTCTTCAGAACTCTCAGAGCTGATAGATACTGTCAGATGCCCTTGGCCACTACAAGCAACCAGGAATCAGACAGATAGAACCAATCATTCATTTTCCTTAACTTGTTTCCTTTGTTGGCCACTAAAGGTTCATGGCTCAGGAGCAGGTGCCATTCTGTTCATAGAATCACAGAATGGGTACAGTTGGAAGGCACCACAGCAGGTTGTCTGGTTTAACCTCCTGATCGAGTAGGGTCATCCCAGAGCACATTGCACAGAATTACATCCAGATGTTCTTTGATAGGAAGATGTGCTAAATCCATACATATTAGTTAGGACTGATATGGATGAAGAAAGTGAAGTGGTTAAAGCCTCCTTAACCTGTCTTATAAATCTGTTGATTATTAAAAGGATTCCTCCAAAATAGGCTACTCATCAACTGGCCAAATGACCCTTGTACCTAAATGGTATAGCAGCTTTAAACCATACAAGAAGTGTGATATCATTCTGCATTTTTCAGTCCTTCTTCCTTTTTCCCTTTTCCTTTCTCCTTTCTACTTTTTTCTTTTCTTTTTTTTTTCTTTTTTTTTTCCTTTTCCATTTTTGTTGAAAGTTGAAAAAGAAATAAAGAGGGTCTGAAGGAGAGTCATAGGAACAGGGACAATAATATCATCAGCTTTATGGTAAGAGGTAATGAGAAAAGTTCTAGAGCAAGAATGAGTGCACATAAAGGAGATTAAGGTCGCACTCTAATGAGTGAGACACATTAATTTACACTAATGGCCATATGTCTACTCAGATACATGATTGCATCCATAATCAGTCAATTCTTCCAAACTGAGACAAAAGAGAGCACTTTATTACGTATTTGCTACCCTTGAATAAAATCAACCTTTTCATAACTTTGACTTGACTACAGATTTGATTCAGTGAGTCTGCACTAATTTGTGCCTGCATGTCTGTTTTACTTGTCCTAAGTATAATTACCACAAAATCTGAAAGTGAATTACCATTAAACATGACTCAAACCTGTCATAAATAAAGTATAATGGTTCTGGAGTAGTGAAAGATTAGCCTTTGTTTTTGGTTTTTTTTTTCAGAATTGTGTTCCAGTTTGGTTAAAGTTCATTTGTGTGGAAACATGCGAAACTTGTTTGCTTATTAGTGTCTTAATCATGAATACAAGCAAAAGGTTCCCCTTTTGTGTGCTAACTTAGTTTCAGGAATTGTACAGAAACATCATTCCCAGTAGATTTTGAGAAATTAAATCTAAGACACCAGGATAAACTATTTCTTAGAAATGCCACTATTTTCTGTCTCTGAAAAATAATCGAGGAAAATGCTGACATTAAGACTTAGATTGTCTTGTCAAGCTTTTAGATTTTGATAGCATTTTGATATTGCATTCATAATAGAAAAAACTATTTTCTCCTACTAATTGTTTTCATTTGTTTTCTTTTCAGCTCCTTGTGGCTATAATGTAACTGCTCAGAATGGTACAGTTTATTCCCCGGGATTTCCAGATGAATACCCAAATTCCAAAGACTGTACTTGGTTAATTATTGTACCTCCAGGCCATGGGATTTATATCAACTTTACCTTACTCCAAACTGAACCTGTGAATGACTACATTGCAGTTTGGTATGCAATTTTTCAAAATAGAAGTGATTTTTTTTCCTGACTTTTTATCAGATCTCAGTCTCCAAAGCTACAGCTTTTCTTAATATTTCTCTTTAGCTTGTCATACATGCTGAAGAATAGCATAAAACAAGCTGTAAGATTATATGGAAAAAAGTATTATTTATCACTATCTGAACTCTTTAAAAAGTTTCAAAAGTCCTTTGAAACTCAAACTCAGTCATCAATCAGCTCTTGTTTGACCTCTCTCTTTTCTGAGTTGAGGCCATGAGAGGTCAAAGTAATAATCTGTACTGTGTTCAACCACGTGTTCCATGAACATATGAGGCAATATATGTTGGCTATAGCAAAACTTTTTGACATCTTCAGACATGAATTAATTTAGGTATTAAGTAAGATTTTCTTAAATTTTCTTAATATTTCAATATGGCTGATAGGCATACTCTTTACATTTTCTAACCCAGGATTTCAGGCCTTGTACCTCCATGTCTTTAAGCTTCATATTGTATATTCCCTTTTTCTGACCTTGTGTTTCTTTCTACCCAAACCCATCTCAGTTTGCAATCTTGGGTGAAGGAAGAGGTCTCAGTGCTGTCTAAATTCTTGCACAAGAACAGCAGGCATACATAATGCTGAATATGTTAAAAACCTTCTCATCTCTGTCTAACCCTGGTCCTTACCCCACTTCAGGTGCAAAGTCACTTATTTCTCATATATGCTACTGAGAGTTCAGCAAAAGGACAGATTGCAAAGAATATAGGATTTAACTAATTTATGTGTGAGTCAGTTGCTCCCATCTCCCAGATACTTCACCATTCCTATACCCAGTGATGAATTTTTTTCAGACAGTTTATAGAGATGCATAACTGTTTCTGAACTGTCGTTGGGTGACCTCTTGTATTTCCATTACCTATAAACCCAAGCCTAAAATGCATTGTAGATTGTCCTCTTTGGCATCTTTGGGATTAATTTCAAGATTTACTTGAAATTTCCACAACTCTGTGTGTATCAGTCATGAGTTGAAGGCTTGTAGGATCTGGGTCAAAAATGTTAGAAATATGACATTACAAGAGTTTTCTAGATTTTTTGGGGGGAGGGGCTTTGGCTGATGAGAATTTTTGATGAGAACACACATTGAAATTTCACTCAACCACTAAATTTCTTGTCCATGCAAATATAAAAACTATTGCAAAGCTCCTGGTCTCTCAAAAAGTATAATTCTTTAAGATGGGAAGAGTATTCTATGTTACTAGAAATAAAAAGAAAACAAACTGTTTTTAAATCATTAAAAAAAAAAAATTGTAACAAAAATTTAACCTGCTCTCCAGAGAAAAGAGGCTGTTAATTTAAATGTTAAGAGCAGTGATTCTTCAGCTAACATTTTTATGTTTCACTTCCTAGGGATGGTCCTGACCACAATTCGCCTCAGCTAGGAGTTTTCAGTGGGAACACAGCTCTGGAAACAGCTTATAGTTCCACCAATCAAGTCCTCCTCAAATTTCACAGTGATTTTTCAACAGGAGGATTCTTTGTCCTCAATTTTCATGGTTGGTTTGCTTTATAGATTTAACGTCTATTTACTAGAGCCAAATAGTTATCTTTAGAAAATATTTCTTAACTTTTTGGTTTACTGATTTACCAGGATTCACAGATTTGCTATTTTTTTAAAATAACAGTAAAAACTAGTTTTTAAAACCACACATTAAATAATCTTAAGAATGTTAATTTGTGGCTTTGAATAAACTGTACTCTATTTTTAATGTTGTCACTATCTAATATTAAGCTTTTACCTTTGGCCTATTTATTACTTAGCATTTAACATCCTCTAATAAAACTCTTCTTCACCTTACCATGCCTCGGGTTTATGGTCAGAGAGATTTCAGGGATGCTATGGTAGGACTGAATAACAGCTCAAAGACAGATATCCAGCAAAATACTTTGTTCAAAGTTGCATTCAGGGTTACAGGTTGTGCAAGTTAGGCACATAATTCAGAAGTGAAATGCTGAATTATAGTTCTAATTCTGACTAAGTCACCCAAATTACATATATTAAATGGAAAATTGTTGGGCATCTGGACTGTAATTCAAAAAGATAGGGTGAATTGATTCACAAGGGCAGGAGGAAATGCCACACGAAGAGAGTACCTGAAGATACCTGTTTGCAAAGGGAAGTCCTTACAGAATTGTTAAGAATAGTCTGAAATGGTTTTCTTGTCTGTGTTTTTTTTCTAAAAGAAGGTCGTGATGCATGGTTACCTAAAGCAAAAACTACCTGAGAAGCAAAAACTTAAGTGGATAGGACTATCAAGTCATCCAGGAAATTAGTTCCATGGAGAGGAGAGATTTTATTCAATATGTGCACTCTGATCACAAACTTAAATTTTGTAGGCATTCTACCTAATTTGGATTTTTTAATCCAGAAATGGCTTTTTCAGCTAGTGGTCACTTTCCTTATGAGATTGCTCACAATAAATTGAAACAAATTTGAAGAGTAGAGATTTTGCTTTAAAGAATCATATAATCATAGAATGGTTTAAATTTGAAGGGACCTTAAAGATCATCTAGTTCCAACCCCCCTTCCATGGGTAGGAACACCTTCCACTAGACCAGGTTTCTAAAAACCTTATCCAACCTGGACTTGTAAATTTCCAGGGATCCACAGTTTCCCTGGGCAACCTGTTCCAGTGCCTCACCACCCTCATGTGATGTCATGACATTTAACTTGAAAAATGTTGTAACTGAGAGACCGTGAGCTTCAGTGGAGCTCTGGTAATTTGGGAAGTATGACTATGAAATGAATTTTCTGTAAAATAATCCTTAACACATCAGTTTGGTTTTTTTCACTTAAATTTGCAGCTTATCAGCTGAGGAAGTGCCAACCGCCACCCACAGTTCCACATGCAGACTTGTTTACAGAAGATGATGATTTTGAAATAGGTAAAAAATGGTATTTCTTTTTCTTTCTTCTGTTTTCACTTCAATTCTATATAAACTAAGCTATTAATATATTTCATCTTCCACCTGAGATTTTGATACACTTTTGTTTGAAGGATTTTTGGGGTTTAACTTTTTTTTGCCAATAATTTTTCCAGGAGATTTTGTGAAGTACAGGTGCCATCCTGGTTTCACCCTTGTTGGACAAGATATATTAACCTGCAAACTGAATGCACAGTTACAGTTTGAAGGATCCTCTCCATCTTGTGAAGGTAAATGTATGCTTGCATGGTCTGTATATCATCAGTATGCATCCTACAGAAAGCATCAAATTTTAGGCCCTGCCTTTTCATTACATTAAAAGAAAATGTTCCATTTATTTCTTTAATATCCAAGAAGTGTACACGTTGTCATATATTGGTCCTTAAGAATGTTGCACAGGCACATACGTGCTTTAGAATCGAAAGAAAAGTGGGTTTAATTATTTAACTCCACCATTAATGAAACATTGATTTCTAAAAATAATTTAACATGTTTTATATTGCTTCTTATCAAACCAAAGGTTTCTTTTAACTCTTGGAGTATTTTAAAAATATGAATTTAAATTAAGCTTTCAAAATGAAATGACAATCTCTCTGTGCTTTCACAAATATGGTGACATAGTATTGGAAACAAGGGATTAAAAAAACATGAATTATGTTTAGATGTGTATTCACACACAATTTGTTCATCTTCATGGAAAAGTTTATCTTAGAAATTTGTACTCAGTCCTCCAAATTTTTGGGTTTTAACAGGTGTTGTTTGGTTTTTTCTTTATTTTGGTTGCTTTTCAAATAGGGCATAAAATAAGGCTTTGAAATGATGAAAAAGTGATGGAGAAAGCATTTGTAAAATTTTGAGCTAAAGTAACTCAATTTTTTTTTTTAAGTAAAAGTTAGTGCTGAAATGCCATCATTAAAATTTTAATGAATTCCAAAAGTGAACAGAAGTTCTGATATTCATAGCATATTATCCAGGCTTAGTTTTGATCTGCAGTATGTAATTATGGATGCAGCATCTTCTATAGCATGAGGTAAAAACATCCATATGCTCAAGAGGTAATGCTGGAAGCGCAGCAATCATTGTGATGCTTTATTAAGAGCTGTTTCTGTATCTTCCTTCCTGTTACCCTTGTTCTCTACTTCCATGATTTAAAAATTAATGAAGGATTCAATAGTACAAGCTTTATTAGTTTATTAATACCATAATATATTTTATGCACCTACAAGAAATTTGTCCACATGACCGCCCATACCTGAGTAAAGTGGGGGTTTTTAACTCCACTTTCTTAACTTGTGCATACAGGTAGCTGGGATCTGTAATGGATTCAGAGACAGGGACTCCATGTCTTTGTTTTGGGTGAAAAAGAGTCATTATTAACTTTAGAGCCCTCACCATAAAATAAAGTAACGAGAAAATTGTGTATTTCTCTATCTTTCTTGATCAGATAACTCAATACTGAATAATTTTTGTTTTCTTCAATCAGTGTATTTCTCTGATCCAATTATATTTTAATAAGATGGTTGTACTGCAAATCCAGACTTCAATTTTTAGTTGACAGTAACACCAGTAACTTGACTCTGTGTCAATTAGAGTGTCAATGAAAAATGAAAGCCTAAAGTAAACTGAACAATTATTGTAAAATCTACAGAGATATTAGGAGCTTCTGAAAATGATTAACCATCTATAAAAAACAGATTATTTCCAATAGTTCTTGCAGATGCTGTGCAAACTCATGGCTTTCTCTGACCATATTGATACTTGTTTCTTTGCAACATTGTTGACTGTCATGGCTTGACCCTGGCTGAATGTCAGGTGACCACTAAAGCCACACTGTCACTCCCCTCCTCAGCTGGACAAGGGAGGCAAAATATAACAACAAGCTCGTGGGTCAAGATAAAAAGAGAGATCAGTCAGCAATTATTGCCATGGGAAAAACAGACTCAACTTGGGGAAAGTTAATTGAGTTATTACCAATCAATTCAGAGTAGGGTAACAAGAAAATAAAATCAAACCTTAAAAACACCTTCCCCCCCCCCCTTTACCCCTCTTCCTAGGCTCAGCTTCACTCCTGATTTTCAATGGAGCGGGGAATGGAGATTGTGGTCAATTCATTACATGTTTGTATCTGCTCATCCTTCCTCCTTAGGAGGACCGCTCAAACTCTTCTTCTGCTCTAACACAGGGACCCTTTCACAGCAGAAGTCCTCCATAAACTTCTCCAGAGTGAGTCTTTTCCATAGGCTGCAGTTCTCCATGAACTGCTGCAGTGTGGGTCCCTTCCATGGGGTGCAATCCTTCGGGAACAGACTGGTCCAGTGTGAGTCCCCTGTGGGATCACAAGTCATGCTAGCAAACGTGCTCCAGCATGGGCTCCTCTCTCCATGGGGCACATGTCTTACCAGCAATTTGCTCCAAGGCAGCTTCCCATGGGGTCGCAGCCTCCTTCAAGCATCCACTTGCTCCAGCCTGGAGTCCTACACAGACTGCAGATGGTATCTGCAGCATTTCCAAAGAAGAGGAATGAAGCTTGTGAAGGGTCTAAACCCTGGAAAAAAGGAGGATGAGGGGACACCTTATTGCTTTCTACCTGAAAGGAGTAGCGAGGTGGGCGTCAGTCTCTTCTCCCAGGTAACAAGCAGTAGGACAAGAAAAAATGCCTCAAGTTGCACCATGGGAGGTTTAAATTGGATATCTGGAAAAATTTCTTCACCAAAAGGCTTGTAAAGGATAGGAATGGGTTGCTCAAAGAAGTGGCTGACTCACTATCTTTGAAGGTATTTAAAAGATGTGTAGATGTGGCACTTAAGGATATGGTTTAGTGGTGGACTTGGCAGTGTTAGGCTAATAGTGGTCTCAGTGATTTTAGAGGTCTTTTCTAACCAATACAATCCTATGATTCTATGATTCTGTGAGCTCCACCTTGGACCTCATGGGCTGCAGGGACACAGCCTGCCTCACTGTGGTCTTCATCACAAGCTGCAGAGGAATCTCTGCTCCAGCACCTCTCCCTCCTTGATATCTGCAGAGTTGTTTCTCTCACATTTTCTTACTCCTCTCTTGTGCCTGCTGCTGTATGGGTTATTTTTTCGCTTCTTAAATGTGGTATCACATAGACACTGCCACTGTAGCTGACAGGCTTGGCCTTGGCCAGTGGCAAGTTCATCTTGGAAACTGGCTGGTCCCTAAGTCTGTCAAACACCAGGGAAGCTTCTGGCAGCTTCTCCCAGAAGCCACCCCTGTGACCCTCTCTCTACCGAAACCTTTCCATGTAAACCCAATACATAGATGAATACTAGCAGCTCTGTATTTCCCTCACAGACTTTGTGGATTTTGTAAATTTCTTCTCTTTCTTGTATTTGTTATTTATTGTTATTCAAAATTACCCTATAAATTAAAGTTACTAGCATTCTTTTGTTCTATAAGTTGTTTCTGATTGATTTTAGGAACATCTTTATACACATGTTGGGTTTTTGGTTGGTTTTTTTTTTTTTCATTAAAAAGATTAAATAACAGAGTTCTGTCTGAGGAGAATACCACCTGTTAATGTTTATCGGTCATCTATTCTTTTAATATGAATTTAGCAAAGCTTTGTTGGAAGAAGGACATCAAAAGAACTAATCTGATAACAACAAAAAAGTGCCATCTGAGTGATTAAGAGACAGAAGACAATACAATTGGAGGCATTAGAGTAAGGGTTCTGGCACAGTTATTTTGGACAGATATAAGAGAGGAATTTCTTTAGATACATTGTAATGCAACTGATTTTCTTTCTTCAGACAAGTTGTATCTTTAAATGAATTCAATTTTCCGTTCTGGAAAATAGAATTACTTGGGTTTATTTCTATCCCAGCCTCTCCAGTATTACTATGGAGATAAATGTTGAATTTTATTCCTATTTAATGATGAAACCCTGGCTTCTATTTATAAAGATTTCTTCTGGATCATATGAAATGTTGGTAGATAAATTAAAAGTTGTGTTTTTAATGCCCATCTTTATAATAACTTATTATTATTACTTAAATATTTGAAAGTACTCATGTTGCATTCTGAAAGCCTAAGTATCTGAAGGGGGGAAATACTTATTTCTGAATCAGATCAAAAATTCCATATAACACACAATATACCCAGTGTTCCATCTCTAGCACTGGCCAGTAATGATTTTCTAGTGAAGGACAGAAGATCATTGCAAACATGCAGTTAATTAAGGCCTCAATTCAACTGTAACAAAGCCACTTTTAGGCTAGGAATGTTCTTTATATTTTAAGTCCCATAAGGCTGTTTCTCCAGTGAAATTATTTAGTACTATTTTGAACCCATATAAATGCATTAAATCCACAAAGTTTTGTGCATGCAGTTGTACAATTTATTTATGTAATATGTGAAGTTGTTTCTCTGTCTGCTTTAAACTTAACACCTACTGTTTTCACTTCATGTCCTCCAGTTCTTATGGAGAAAAAAAACAGTAACAAGTTGTTCTCTATTCACCATATTTATGGCAAGATTCTATAGACCAATGAATATTTCATACCTTTAATCATTCTTGTCATCCTTCTCAATACTCTTTCCATTTCTATTCTATTTCTTTTCAGATGATGCAGTATGGAACTGCACTTATACATTACTATTTGATCCTGCTAGACTTGAAAAAAAATCGCTACTTGCTATGCAATTTGCATATTGTATTTCAAGCTAATTTTTGGACTTCCTTCTTGTATTTCTGCATTTTACCTGTAATTTACAATTTTTTACATGATCCTTGTTTAAATCAGCTTCACATTTTTTAAAGATATCAGAAAACTTTCCATTTTCCTGAGTTGTGTCACTATGTTTTAGTAGACAATAAATATATTTATAGGATAGAAGGCCAAGTTCTAGGATACTATATACAAGTCTGACGACATATTTGACAGTCGAGAAAAATGAGTCTCCATGAACACTTCTACATCATTCTGAACGAACGACCACCAGAGCAGCTGTAATCACACCGCACTGCAGCTTTCTTACAGCTCCCTTTCCCTTCCTGTCTGGTCTATTTCAGGAGGGTCTTTCTCAAAATGCTTGTTACCATGTTGACTTTCCAGGTGTTTTCTAATGTGCAGAGCCCCAGGCACCCTACAGAACATGCTGTCAATGTGCATGAGTTTATGTTTGCCAGTAGCTGAACATTTGTTATTTCTGTTTATACACTTGAAGCCCCTGCTCTCATCCTACCCTTATATCCTCTTGTGACAAATTCCTTTAATTTTGTAATTACTGTTAGGGAAATGTAGAGATGTAAATTAATGTATTGATGAACATTGTGACACCAAGAAGTATTCTCGTATTGGTCACAAAAATTGACATATTAGTAAAACAGATAATGGACATTCAGTATAAGGTAAAGGTCTTTAATATAATCTTAAGCTGCTCAAAACACTGAAGTTAGAGAGGTGGGGTGACAATATTGTCCTAATGTGGGGATAATATTTATGAATGAAAAGCAAAATCAAAGATGAAGACAACAGAAGTACTATTAGATGGTCAGGTGTTCTCAAAAAACCTGAAAGAGATTCCTCCAAACCCCAGTTAATGTAATCTCTATCTCGAAACTAGTAAATTATGAGAGTGTTATGCTGCAGAATTACTCTTCTCATAACACCGCCCCACTGCACATAGTTATGTGTGACTGCACAGCACAAAGATAGTATTTCCTGTGGTTCTTCTGTAGGCATTGCTCCTATGGATGAACCTATGCAAACTAATGAATTACAGTACTCGAAATTTACATGTGCAACAATATTATTAAAAATTAATGCAATATAGATTACTTAAGTCCTATAATATGCCTAAAAGTATTTTTGGGTTTTTTTTTAAAGTATTTATTCCTGTTATCATTCCAAACTTTTTTATAATAGCCACTTTTAAAATTCATGGGATATACTTATAAATAAATGATAATTAAATATATTGCAGGGCTCAACTGTCTAATTCTGTTTTGCAGCTCAGATTTTCTTTATTGGTAAACTTCACGTCAATTCCTAAAGTTCTAAAAGTGTAGGAAGTTGAGTCATCCTGTAATTTAAGTGATAGAAGAGAGTCCAGAAAGTATCAAGTATAATACTGAAGAATATAATGTTAACATGTTAATTGATTGACAGATAAAAGAAACAATATCAATAGGGGAATATTGTGGTGGGTTGACCTTGGCTGGATGCCAGGTGTTCACCAAGCCACTCTATCACTCCCCTCCTCAGCAAGAAGGGGGAAGAAAATGCTAGGGATAAAAACTCGTAGGTCGAGATAAGAGAGTTGACTAAAGCAAAAGTGAAAGTTCACACGCGCAAGCAAAGGAAAAAAACAAATATTTTATTCCCTACTTCCCACCAGCAAGTGATGTCCAGACGCTTCTCTGGAAGTGGGGCTTCAGCATGTGTAACTGTTTTAAATAATGAATGTCCCCACTTCCTCCTCTTTTCTTTTAGTTTTTATTGCTGAGCAGATGTCATATCATATGGCATATCCCTTTGGTCAGTTTGGTTCAGCTGTCCTGGCTATGCCTTCTTCCAAGATCCTGCCCAGCCCCAGCCTACTGGGGGGATGTGGGTTGCAATGTTGGAGAGACAGGGATGGTGGTGTGCCAGCCCTGCTCAGCAGTAGCCAAAACTCGGATGTGTTAACACCTGGCTGACTAGCAGTACAAAGCACAATACTGTGAGGGCTGCTATGGGGAAAACTAACTCCATCTCAGCTAGACCAACTCAAATATGTTTGCCTCAACTGAAGCACCTTGTATTTAGGATACTCTATTTTTAAATACTATGCTAAAGGCAAGAGCTAATATTATAGAACAAAAAGGTCAAAAATTGCAGGTTTTTGTTTTTACCTGTTGTGTGTATGTTACCAAGAAAATAATACTGTGGAGTTTATTCAAATTATAGATATTAGTTATTCATGTTATTAAAAGAAGAATGTGTGTTTTGTTTTACAAAGCAAGGTGAAGCAGTCTCACTGTCTCAGTATCTCAATTTTATGTCTTTAGCCATGTAAGTCTTGTAAAACATTCAAATGTAGCTTCCACCTAGAGATTGTTATGTAATCAGCAGCTAAGTTATACTGGGGGGGAGGTGGTGAGTAATTCCCTATGGTGCAGAAAAAGCCAGTAAAGGTTGCCAAGATGAACACTGTCAATTTGTCACATAACCCTGTGGTATAACCAGCTTTCCAAACTGCAGAGGAGCAATACAATGTCTGCCTTCCCATGTCCCTGAACTACTCCAGGACTGCTGCACTCATAAGTCCCTGTGGTCTGTCTCATATGAATGGCTGAGATTAGAAGGGACCTCTTGTCCAATAACTCTTGGCCATAAGAAGTGAATCTTGGCCATAGGAAAAGTAAAGCTATAGGTAAGGAGATTGTGTAAGGAGATTTGGTCATTTCTGCTCTAGCACAAGACAGATACTGAGCTATTTACAGGTTAGAAGGACATAAGGGTTTCAATTTTACTGAATTGTCCGCTCTAGGAATATGCTGGGTTTGTATCAGTACTGCAGAGGAATATTCCATATCCTCTTTCATTCTTTACATTACTATTTGTGCTGATCTGTGTTAGAACAGTGCATTTTTTTTCACCTAGGCAGTAGTTCTTCCTTCTGGGAATTTTTTGCTAGTAGGGCTCTGAAGTCCAGTAAGTTAATACAATAGAATATATGGAGGAAAGAATTCTGACAGCAATCCTGCGTTGGTCTGTTTCTTATGTTGTGTACTTGTGGTTATTTTTTCAAGGAATTCTCTGACCTTTGAGCTGTTGATTTTTAATATTCACCTACCAAAGAAATGTTCTTAATTACAAAACAGCTTCTTTTGCTCAGTTATGAGAGAAGGGCATGAGGAAACATCAGCAAAAGGCACATTTCCCTCTGTGATGAATAAATTAGTTTCAGATTCCTTCTTAAGATTTGGCTGTGAGGAATGAGAAAGCTAGGAGCAGTCTTTCTCTGTTATTGAAAACTTTTACCTGCTTTTGAAAAAAAAAATATTCTTTTGTTGTTACTTTTTCAAACCTAGAAAATAAGCTGTTTTCTTGTCCCTTTCCCTCACTTTTTGTCTCTGGTGTCCTTTGCAAGAAAAAAAATAAGTGATCCAAGAGCAAAGCAGTTGAAATAAAAAGGCAGGAAAAGTAATTTCTTTGGGTTTTTTATCCTTCCCCCCTACTCCTCCCAGTTTCCTAGTCCTGTCTCTTTTTCTTTTTGCAGACCATTCTCACCAGTTCTCATCTGTAGCATTGCCACAGATTTTGAGATGCTCACAGTCAAAGTGTCTGTGCTATCAGAGTGTGATTGTCTTTCTTCCTGTTCTATGACATTTCTTTTTCCCAAAGGAAACTAACATTTTTCACTTCTGTGAACTGGTGACTTTCCTCTATGTTTTCATTGCATTTCCTTCCCTGACTCCATTTTTTTAGGATACTTGCAGTGAATTTCTTGAGTCAATGAATAATATCTCAACACTTTGTGACGATGTTCTGGGGATCACTGTAAACTAATCTCAAACTTTGCAAAGTGTCATTTTGGATCTTATTCTTAGTCGACAATCCTACATCCAAGATTCTGAAAACTGCAGGTAATGGAGTAAGTAAGCAGAAGTTCATGCAGACTGTTCTTTAGAAGATACTCATAGTGCATCTCTTTGGAAACAATACCTGTGAGAATTTAGCTGAAAGACCACCCATATAAAGACTGCAATAATAGCCTTTTAGATTAACCCAATTGTAAACTTGTCTGGAAGAATATGTACCGTCAGGCTTTCCATTTAATGAGATCACCAGGCTTTAGTCATGTCTTGACTGTATATGCGTAACAGATTTTGTTTGTAGACCTCAAATCTGAGTGACAACTAAATAATTGGTTTCATGAGTAATTTGATCAATGGTCATTTGCTGAAATTCAAAAAGATGACATCAGCTGGCTTCCCTTGATCAACTAGGTGGGTTACCTTGTCATAGAAGGAAATTAAGTTTGATAAGCAGGACTTTCCTGTCATGAAGCCTTGCTGGCTGTGACAAGTATTTCTACATTAAGAGACAATCCATGGATTAAAATTCTGAAAAGAATTCTTATAACTTTGTATACCATTGTTCCATAGGCTTTGCCCCTCTCAGGGTCTTCTATGAAAACTGGCTTTACCTCTTGGAGATACTGCATGCTACAGCCAGTGCTGTCAAATGATATCACAAAGGGATGCATGCCAAGGAAAAATTGTTTGCCATTTTGTCCCCAGCCCACGTCTTGTTCCCCCTTCTTGATTGCCTCTTCTCACCTGAATATTACATTCCTACTTTCCACAAGTTGACATTTTTCTCCCTGACTGAACACATTTTTTATCTATTACTAAACCTAAATTGCACCTCCAATTTTGCAAAAGGCCCTCCAAGAGAAATGGTCCAGTTTTTAATGTTTGTTTCTCATATTTATGTGTGGGTTTCCCCCTGTAATATATTTTTCTCTGATCACGTTTTATTCTGTTATGTTTTTCACCTTTCTTATAACCTTTAATTTATGCAAGTACCTGGATACTGTGCCTGACAGTTTCCAGGAATGCATTTCTGTCAAGATATGTTTGTGAATCTTACAAAAAAATTGTTAAAATGCAAATCTATCATGAAACCGTGGACAAAATGTATCAGACTTCAACATGAAAGAGACATGAAAAAATCAGTCCTGCAGGAGAGGCAAAATGTTAAAGAAAAACAGTCACCAAAAAAAGAACTTCTTAATCCAAATCGGTATTTGGGATGTAAAATTTACAATATTTTAATATCATATACTCCTGGCAATATGCAGAGATCATAAATGCCTATGAATACTAGGTGGAACTACAGTTTATTATGAGTTCCAAGTTTATTTTGAGTTCCACAGGGGAAGTGGTTTCTGAGAAGATCGGTCTTGAATGACTTGGAGCATTCTGTATCCAAAAATGAACACTTAGCTGAAAACATGATTCTTTCAAATGATCTGATGTGCCTAAATGTTCCAATATGTTGTCATGTTCATGTAACAGGTTTCATTCTTAAAGCTGGGTTATGTTTTTAAGAGTGCAAATAAAATACAGTTTCCAAATAAAAAGTTTTACCAAGACTTTTACCTCACCTGTTTTGATCACACCAGCATATGTGAATCACTTGACTGAAAACCCTTTGGCTCTAACGTATTTCTGGATTAATGTTTCACTATAATTAGTATCTTGTTCCCTAAGGCAAGGTTTATAAAAGCAGTTCTGTTTCTGTGGGTACTGTAGGGAACTTTACTGTTCCTTCTATCTAGAATATGTTTTTAATATGTCTTCATTTGGAAACTGAACCTGAAGAACACATTTCATGGAAAGGAAGCACTTTATTTCATTGCTCTTCTTTTTGTTCTTCTTTTTGTGTCCTTTTTAGCACAATGTCCAGCAAATGAAATCCGTACAGAATCATCAGGAGTGATCCTCAGTCCAGGTTATCCAGGCACTTATCCCAACTCTCAAACATGTTCTTGGACTATAAAGGTTGAGCCAGGATATAATATCTCCATTTTTGTAGAAATGTTTCAAAGTGAAAAGCAGTTTGATGAGCTGGAGGTATTTGATGGTAAGAGAGATTTAAATTCTATGTAATCACAAAAGACCAAATATTGTGTTGACTGGGCCTTGATTTCCAGTTGGTTTCATAATGCAGTGACAAATCTGAAACTCAAACAATAATTCAGTATTTCTATTACTTTTGCCTTAAACCTAAGTCTGTTAGCCAACCGCATTTTTTATAGATGTATTCAAGACAAAGACATTTTCTTAGGTATTGTCAGAGGAGGAGCAGTAGCAGCTGCAGCATCCCTATGAAAGTCATACAATTTTCTGTTTCCTGGAAAATGTATGGAGGTGTCTAAAAGGAGAAATTAATATGCTGGTCTGTAAGGGTTCATTTCTGGTGAGGAAGTATTTTGGGCTTATAATTCCAGTTGTCCAAATTAATAAAATTAAGTCTAAATACTCAAGTTTGAGTTCAAATACTATCTACTTTCTCCATAGCATAGCAGACCAGTGCTGTTCACTGTTTGAGTATACCACTGTTAGATTTTTCGACCATCTGTTTTGAGACAAAGAGTAGAGAAATGACAAAAACCCAGTTTCTGGTGCTACTCAAAGTATCACCTCTCAAAGGGCCCCACTTAATTCTTATTTCTGAATTTACTGTCACTTGTTCTGTTCTCATTGATTTGGAAACCATTATCATAACTTTGCTCATTAACCAAGAATATATGATAACTATGATAGAAACAATATTTACTATGGGAGTTTCACAGCATGAAAAATATGAAAAGAGCATATCTTTTTCTGTATCTTGTTCTAAGTATTTCTCTAAAATAATAAGTTTTTAATGTCTAAAATTATCAATTGGTTTTCACTTTTTGGTAACAAACTTCTGAAAAAAACCCACAATATTTTTAATTCTTTTAAAAATACCACATCATTAGGGTATTTTTGTCTTCATAACATGTATATTGGTCCATGCCAGGTTAGTGCAGAAAAAAGTCTGCAAAAAATCTATCAAGACTAGCATTTCCTCCACTCTATTTTGTAGTTAACCTCAAGAAAATGTATAGCATACCTAAAATTTTTTAGTGGTCTGATAATTTTATTTTCATTTGAAAAATACTGTTGAAACTGCTTAATTTGCCTGATGTATTTTTTTGTTTTCTTTCTTATTTAGATGTACTGAAACCACATTATCAATAATAGATTTGAGAGGAAAATTAACATCTTATGTTCTTAAACCTTTTCATTTCATGACATGAAATTATCTTCTTACAAATTCATCTCTACTGCAGCTTTATAGAAGTGATTTTTTTCTACCACCTGTCAGCAACCTTAAGTGAGGAAGATAATGGCAGATTTAAAACCTCTCAGTTACAGTGCCATGTAGAGATTCCTGAGCTATCTCTCAACAAGTTGATATTCAAATATGGCACATTGCAGTACCTTGCAGAGATACTTGCTTGTGTCCCTATGGCCACATTAGCAATGTGCTTTGCTGGGCTAATTAGTTCTACATCTCAGCATGATGAGCTTGTTGGGGCAGAAGGCAATGCTGGTGTGGCTATACTGCTTCCATTGATGGCTATAACTCAGACTAGCTTGTTCAGAGCTAGCTTAGGCATGTCCCTGCATTTTGCAACAAATGTATGTCATATCGTGGGATCTTGTGTGGTCCAAAACAGTGTACGTTTATCTAGGTTGGTAGAACTGCACTGATCTATCTAAACCAGCTTAAGATACATCATCAAACTTGATGCAGAAACTGTATAAAGATTGGAGAGACAAATTTTAGAGATATAGACTTTGCTACGGCACGTGTCTCTGATTACTTTATAAGGCAGCTTTGGAATGCAAACCACAACAGTTACTGCACCTACCTGACTTCTCTGTAAATTAGGGTATTTCAGCAGCTGGATGATGATCAGGATAGGCATCCAGTCTGTGAGGTCACCCTGGTCAATTGGGACTGTTAGACATTCCCGCTTATAAGTCATACCCTTAAGAAATGCATCTGGATTCTAAACCAAAGAAGCCATAAATGTACCATGAACAAAGTTATTAAAGTGCTTTGAACTTGAACATTCAGTCTATTCACATGGAATAGCATTCATTTAATACAGAAAATATTATTTTTTTCCCCTCAACTAAAACACAAAAATTCTGTCATTGGAAATAGAAGGAAATGTCAACTTTTACCTAATATTCAGGAAAGCATCATATGACACATCACTGCAGCAGAAGCTGAGGTTTTATTTCCTTATAGCGACAAATTCTGAAACAATAATTAAGAAAGGGTCAGACTTGAGAACACCTAAGTCATGCTGCTGACTTTCCTGAAGACCATCTGAACAGCTGCCTGCTAGGTAAGGTAAAGAAGCTGAAACTCAACTCCAAGAGAAACAAAGCAGACTAAAATACATTGAATCAAGCTTCTGATCTCCCAATGACTGAAAAATGTTGTGTGGCATATGGTGCTGCAGACTAATTTCATGATCACTAATAAGGATTCTCACCTTGTTATTTGTTGTGGATCTTTATTAGTAACTGTACTCTTTTAGTCCCTTTGAGAATTTAGACAGAACATGTACATTCTCAACTGTAACAAGTGCTTAAACAGATTTTACAAAAACCCAGAGTGAAGCACAGAGTAACTGAGTGAAATGTAACATTCTGAATAATTTTTTCAAGCCAAAGTAAGAACTGACTTTAGCATTCTTTATTGTTTATCTTACACTGTAATTATTAAACACTAACTCCCTACACTAACTCCTTAATATGATAAACAAACAAGTCACCAAGCATTTTGATGAGGGCATGCTGGGCAACCTATGCCTAAAGCTATGCTTATATTTTCTTATTTTGTATATGCATTTATTATTTAAAAGATGTTTAGTAATACTCAGTTGTAATATTGTCATTATGATGACTGAACTGCAGTTCCCAAGAACTGGGAAGTGATCTTAATATTTTTTGGTGGCTTCTATAGCCTGCCTTTTGTACCTGAAATGTCGCAGTCAGAAAATGCACTTTTTTTTTTTTTTTTTTTTTGTTGGACTGGAGGAGGAGAAGGGTGACAACAATTGCATTCAGTTTTTAGGTGTCATTTGATTCAGTTTCATTTTTGTATTTTTATGCAACATAAGAACTGATTAGGCTGCAGGTGTTCAAACTCAGCAAAAAAAGTGAATGAAGCAGCTCTTTATTTGTAATAGCTACTGTGACCGAGATAATGCTGGTTGAACATGGCTCTCCTAACCTGAAAAAACACGGATCAAAAAGCATAGTGTGCATATGAAGGGGAGCAGTTCAGTTGGACAAAATGTAACCTTCATATGGAGGAAAAAAGATACCATTTCATTTTTTAGGAAGCTTTTGTTTAGAGATTGAATTGATTTTTTTTTCTCTTGCATGTATGTTGTTCTATTATATAATTAGCCCCCAAAATAATTTTTTGTGGTTCTATGGTTTTATTGTGGTGAAGATAGCAGTCTTGTGCCAGGACACATTTTTTCAACATCTTGTATTTACCATAACTGTGTATCTTTTCACACTAAAATGAAACTATAATAAACACACCAATTAACAGAGCTGAGTACTTTTACACTGTGATGATCTTATATGTGAAGGAGCATTTTTAACTCTGTGTTTACTATGTAATATGGTGGTGTTTTAAGTATACAAGATGTATGATGTCAAAAAATGTATATATTTGCTACAGCTCACTAGTTAGATAAGAAATTAAATTAATAGTAGATGTAAAATGACAAGGAGTAGAAACACAATCTCACTCAATGTAATTGTATCAAATAGAAATGAACATTTTTTTTTTAGAAAATGCACTATTTTTTTCAGTGTTTGTGGCAAAATCACAAAAACATATTGGTTTATATTTCTATTTGTTTGTACCAGCATCTTTTGTTGTGCCCTCTAGTGAAAACTAGATGGACAGTTTTAACAGAGCTCTGTTAATTATTTCTCTGAAAATGTCAGCTTGTTTCCTATCTTATTGTGTTTACATTCACTTTAACTCATTGCACTTTAGAACTTCAATAGTTTCTTTCTTCACCTCTGAAGGTTCTTCTGGGCAAAGCCCTTTACTGGTTGCTTTAAGTGGGAATCATACCGGGCAACTGAACTTCACAAGCAAAATGAATCAGCTCTATCTCCGCTGGTCTACAGATCATGCAACCAGCAAGAAAGGATTCAAGATCCGTTACTCAGGTAACTACTAAAAGTGTCCATTAAATTATACTTTTTGGTTATATATAATATTGTCCAGCTGCACTTAAAACCATGAAGATAATTTATTACAGTGTACATTTAAAGGACGTTTAATCATTCTATTGTAAGTTTAAGGTAAGCACAGAACTTGGTCTCTCCATTTTTTTCCAGTGTGCCAAAGATCTCCAGATTAATACTTCTCCAATTAATACTTCTCTCTGCACCTGCTTATCAGACCTGGTGTGAGGTCTTAGAAATGTAGTAGTAAGGATAGCTCTTAGATTTACACAGAAGTACTCAGAAGGGAGAATTTTTGATCCTGAAATGCTACGCCATGCGTCACCTGCAATTCAGTACACAATTAGTAGGTGTACCATTTCCTAGAGTTGCAGTTCACAACTCTCATTACTATGTTTCTCTTCATGTACAAATAAATGGAAAACTGTGCAGGGGAGAAACCCGTCATCTCTTCAACAGGCTGCAAGCGGATCTGGCATTGTGGTGAGATGAAAATACGCAAATAGTCCATCTAAATAATGTCAAAATTATTTCCCTTATTAATTAAAAAAATTAGAAAAAACATATTGCAGTACTGGATTATACATAATGACCCTTGCTCAGTTTGCAGCCTGTTTAAGATCTTTCCACACATACATCTACATTGGTACTAAAAGACTTTGTTTAGGGATCATTTACATGATGTAAATAGTGTGTGTGAGAGAGAGAGGTGATAATTGCTGTCATTAAGATTTGCTTTTTTTGTGTGTTTGGACTTGATTATCAATGTAAAGGTTGTGTGTGTTAATTTTGGTTCTTAATAATTGTCAATATAAATTACATAGAGAAAGGAATATTAAGAATGTTTTAGCAGAACATTTCATCAAGCACCAGGTATCTCCCATTTAGTCATGCTAAAGCTCACTCTCTTCTGTACCATCCATACCCTGCCTGTCTAACTTCTGGAAAGTTTCTCCTGTTGCTGAAACAGAAGATCAGGGCTCAGCTCAGAGCATAATAATCATTGTTTGGGGAATTTAAGAACTCTGAGCAGAACTGTGAGCAGTCAAGAAAAAAAGCGGTCAGTAAAAGCATTATCTCCAGCTTGCAAGAAGCCTTTGAAATATTACTACAGACAAACTGAAACTGAGGGATGGAAAGGAAAGTTGTTTTCAAGCATACTGGAGATTCACTTAGTTTTTCATAGTGAAAAAGCAGTTGCAGGACTTAATAGATGGATTGAGAGTGTGCAAGAGCAAACAAAGAAAACTATAGCCCTCAAATGTGTGGCAATGAAGGCAGTGGGCCTTCAGCTGTTAATTCAAAGTGAAGAAGCAATATCAGGGTCACAAGAATAGACTTCATGTAAAGGATTTGTTTTGTAAGTATCAAATTATTAAGGAGACTTATTTTTGAGGAATTTGGCGAAACTATTTTATACCTTGCGTGTACACAAAACGTGTTTTGCAGTAGTGAAGCAGCAGTCTGTCTAATTGCTAGGCTCAATTCATCAATTATTATGGCACAAGCTGCAACTAAAAATAAAATTGGGAGGCTGGAGACAGATATGCAATCCTTATGGCTATGTTTTAGGAAAAAAACAACAGTATAGCTTTTTCTATTTTGCTAGCAGTCAGTGCCTGCAGTTTTTCTCTAAACTTCTGTACATTTTACATGAGATTCAATGGAAATAATCAGCATGAAAGAAGAGTAACAGTGAGCAGCAGCATAAACAATTGGATTTGAATCTTAATGAGGGAGAGCAACATCATGAAAGTAGGAAATATACAAGATCCCAAAAAGGCTATTGATACTGTGGCAGCTGTGACTGAGCCAGCAGGCTTCCTCATAATGAAGAACCTATTGAAATGAATTACTGCCCTCCCATAACCTTTCTCTTCTTCTCCAACTATGCCGGTGCACAAGATTTTGTAAATTGTAGCTTTGTAACTGCTGGATTTCATTTGTAGATACAAATTTTATTCACAGTTCAACAGTGTAGAGATTTCAGAAAAATGCTTAACATTTTCTTTAATGTACAAACTTAGTTGTGTAAGCTGTTTGTCTAATATTAATGGTATGTTTTCTATCTTGTGGTTTAAGGCTTTTCACTAACTCTCAGTAGAAAAAACCCCATAACATTACAGAGGAGGGGTATTCTTTTAAGTGCTTTGACATATTTTAGAGGTATTAGTATGATTTTAGTCTAAAAAAGGCATTTCCTAACTGCACTAACACCTAGAAATTAAATGATCTCTTTCTTAATCTATGGAGCATCTGTATGGCATAATGAAGCCAGGAGGGGAAGCATCAGTTAAATTTTGTTGTAGTTCTAGGGAAGTAATCCATTTTTTTACTTTGAAAGGGATATGGGATGGTAAAATCACTAAAATGGAGGCAAAAAAAAATATAAGGAAAAGGTCTTGTCTGCTGAAATATCTCTTTTTTTTAATGCTTTTGTAGTGCTTGAACTTGACTTCCTGATGCAGCTGGGTTCTACCCAAACTGTGCAGTTTATTACAAATAGGGAAGATCTGTGAGTGCAGAAAGTGTAACTGGCTGAGCCCAGGCTGAGAAACTCACTCTGTAAGAGATAAAAGTTTGAAACTGCTTTGAAAGACACCTGAAGAACATGCTTCTTGGTTTTTTCTCCCTCAGTGATTTACAGCCCTGAAGCATATTCCTACCCAGGCAAGCTAGGATAAAAGCATAGAAAAGAAGGGGTTTCTTTTTTAAGTAGCGGTAGAAAGAATGAAAGTGCACTACAGTACCTGGCATACCCGCTGGAGGTACAAGGACTAGGGAACCAGATGGATACTTCACTTGCTACTTTTCAAGTTGACATTGCCTCTATAACATTTACAGGCTTTTGCTTAACTTTTGTTTAACCTTTCAAAAGTAAATAAGGTAAGCAGTTACTTAGCTGCTTTGTAATTTCCTGCCAATAGAACTTAGATATATGTATTACAAACCCCACCATAGGTCTCTATTTTACCTTATACACTGGGTTTGAATGGCCAGATTTTTGTAGCAGGGGGGACTACAGCTGTGGCTTCTGTAAGAAGCTGTCAGAAGTTTCTCCTATGTCTAATGGAACCAAGTCCAGCCAGTTCCAAGGCAGACTGGCTGCTGGCCACAGCCAAGCCCATCAGCCGTGGTGGTAGTGCCTCTGCAATAAAGTACTTAAGAGAAAAAAAAACGTCAACAGCATCCAGAAGAAAGGATTGAGAATATGTGAGAGTGACAACTCTGCAGACATCAAGGCCAGTAAAGAAGAAAGAGGTGGTTTAGGTGTCAGAGCAGAGATTCCCTTGCAGACTGTGTTGAAAACTGCGGTGCAGACGATGGTGAGCGCAGGCTGCCCCCTGAAGCCCATAGAGTTCCATGGTGGAGCATCTGTCTGCTTGCAGCTCCTGGAGGACCCCATGCTAGAGCAGGTGGATACCTGAAGGAGGCTGTGACACCATGGGAAACCCATGATGCAGAAGACTCCCGTCAAGACCTGTGGACACATGGAGAGAAGAGCCCCCACTGGAGCAGATTTTCTGGCAGAACTTGTGGCTCCATGGGGAACCTGAACTGGAGCAGTCTGTTCCTGAAGGACTACACCCTATGGAAGGGATGCAGAATCTGCAGAAGAGCAGATTGTAAAGAACTGCAGCCTGTGGGAAAGACTCACATTGGAGAGGTTCATAGAGGACTGTCTCCTATGGGAGGGACACCATGCTGGAGCAGGGAAAGAGTGTGAAGAGTACTCCCCCAAAGGAGAAAGGAGCAGCAGAAACAATGTGTGATGAACTGACTGCAACATCCATTTGAGCCCTGTATTGCTCTTAACTCCAGCAGGCTACTAAGCCCCACCCAGCTGCTTGCTCACTCCCCCCATAGCAGGATGCAGGATGGGGTAGAGAATGAGAAGAGTAAAAATGAGAAAACTTGTTGGATAAGATAAACATATAGAGTTTAACAGGTAAAATAAAAGCTGCACATGCAATCAAATCAAAACAAAGAATTCATTCTCTGCTTCCCAATGACAGGTGTTCAACCATCTCTAGGAATGCAGGGCTCCATCACGCCTAATGGGGCCTTGGGAAGACAAACACCATAACATCAAACATCTCTTCTTCCTTCTTCTTCCCTCAGCTTTTATTGTTGAGCACAATGCCATATGTCATGGACTATCCCTTTGGTTAGTTGGAGTCAGCTGTCTCAGCTGTGTCCCCTCCCAAATCCTTGTGCACCCACAGCCTCCTCACCGGTGGAGTGGTGTGAGGAGCAGAAAAGGCCTTGACTCTGTAAGCACTTTTCAGCAATAACATCCCTTTATTATCAACACTATTTTCAACACAAATCCAAAACACAGCCTCATATTAATGACTATGAAGAAAATGAACTGTATCCTAGACAAACCGTAACACCTGGGGAAAAGCAGGGGAAGGGTATGGGCAGGGGGGAGCCCTTTTAAGATTTAGTTTTATTTTGCATTATTATACTTTAATTTGATTGGTAATAAATTATTTTCCCCAACCTGAGTCTGTTTTGCCCATGAGGGTAACGGAGAGTGATCTCTTTCTGTCCTTATCTCAACCCACAAGCCTTCCATTATATTTATCTCTCCCCTGTCCAGCTTAGAAAGGGACCAATCGAGCAGCTTTGGTGGGCTCCTCCATCAGTGTCAAGCCAACACACCTTCACTATGTTCTTTTAAACTCATATGTTTTTGTGAGGAGTTTAATTCTTTGCCATTCATTTTGTGTTATTTTTAAGCTTTGTACATGGGAAACTACTGTTCCTACTCCATCTCTATTTCAATTTAAAAGAAAAGGCTATTGATTGGTTTGTCTTTAAGTTTTCCAGTAGCTGGTTATAAGTGACAAGGGAACTGTACAAAGTAGTTCATCAGACTCTGTATAATTTTTTCTTCTCTTGTTCCTAAACTTGGAAGTGGTGATTTGTTGTAATAAATACAGCAGGAAGGTCACAATGGAGGTTTATACAGTAATTTGAACCAAGACAAATATGTAGGATCGTTTATAAATTTTGCATCATCAGTAAGAAAGTCTGTCCTATAAATAGCAGTTTATTTAGTTAGATGTTTATTTTTTGAAGGGGTAGACATTTATAATTATATCACTAAAAAGGGAATAGGCCTTTGCAAGTTTATCTTGTGTTTTCCTACTATTTATTTGTTAGATTTAAAGCTAAAATGCAAAAGAGAAAGAATGACAGCCCAATTCTCTCTTGTTGCTTGGTTGAATATTGTTCTCCATCTTGATCCTGTACATTCTAAAGGGAAATGGATGGTCCATTATTTAAGGAAATGGGTTGGTAATCAGAAGAGGCATGTTTAGTTTTCTTGTGTGACTTTACCTAATTACTTAAGCTAGTGTCCAATTTTTTATCTATAGAGTGCCTAAAGTGAAAATTATAGTAACACTCAAGCACGTTGAATATTGAAAGAATAGCAGCATAAAGACTTAAGATTCCCTGGTAATATGATGATGAAGACAAGTAAGTATCCAAAAGAGAAAGTTAGAAGGAAGCAGTGTATTAAGCTGTGACTTTTTATCTGTTGACATAAAATTTAGCATATAAGCTAAACAAAGGCATCACGGGATGTGAAGGAAAGTTTTTTCTATATTTATAATTCCAAACATAGTACTTTTTCTATGAATACTTATAAATATCTTCTTCATATTAGTTTTTTACTATTGATAAAAGATACTGCTGGGAAATTAGGCTCTTTGCTAAAATAAATTCTTAGAGAAAATGTCATATTGTTCACTGTAGAGACTGAAACCTACAAAATCCCCTAGGGGTTTTGCACATCCAGTTTAAAAGAATTTTAATTTTTAATTGGGATTTATTTAACTAAACTTGCCATAGACAGAGTGTCTCAAACAGCAAAAAAAACCCACAAACCTTCAGCACAGATATTTAAATGTTCCAGCTATTTAGAGAATATGCTTTGTTAAAGGAAGAGTGTGGTCCTGCAAATGCAAAATCAGTGTTTATCTGTGTTGCTGTCAGCACATCCATTGACTAGTTATATGTGATTTAGCTAGACACTTATTACCCTGCTGGTATTCAATTGCAAGTTACAAATGGATGTTTCGATTATAAGTGAGCTGAAAATGTATATTGCCTTGCAAAATACACTGGTATCTAAGAGGCCTTAAAGGCATGTGTATGCTATGCCATCTGAAAAAATAAATCTATAACTGTAAAGCTACTTCGGTCTCGAGAATAGTCATAGAAGTTTATCACATTTTGTGGTAAAACATTGTTGTTCCTAGATAAAAGCACTCTTCTGTCATTACACCTATTTCAGCTAAGCCTCATTACATTTGAGGGCAGATTCCCCTCTCAGCAACCGGCTGGGAGAAGACCAGCATTTTATCCCAGTGGTCCTTGACACAAGGCTGCAATATTTTACGAGCTCACTGTATGGATTTCTGCTTAAGCTCAGAATTTTCATTCAGCTAACAGTGGCTGTACTTTTCAGTCTGACATTCTTCAAGCATTTGCTTACACTTCAGGACTTCAGAAGTTTATTTGTTGTCTTGTGTGTGGTTCTTCTGTTCACGTGTCAGTTCCTGACACAGGAAGATGTTATGTGTGCTTCATCCTTGGCTCCCAAGGGAGTTCAATTTAAAGAACAGATTAAAAATTACTAAACTATAGATTGAGAATGCATTGTATGGAGTCTTATCAATATTCCTTCACTGTATCAAGTGTGTTTCTCAGAGTTGTAAAATAAAAATCCATCTTCAAAATTTTAGATAATTTGCTTCAAATCTGTTTCTTCTTTTCGTGCTATCTACAGCTCAGACATAATAAGTTGTTTTGAGTATCAACCTTTTCTATAAATATTATGCTGCCTTTGCTAAGTTTTAGTAGGGCTTTTACATGGATGAGGACTACAGGTACTGCTTGCCTGTAAACTTGGTGCTGGTTTCTGACATACTACCAGTCTACTGCCACTACTTTAAAGTGTCATTATTAAACATTTTTATAAGAATGGGAGGTGGATATAATCTATGTTAAATAACTGTTTTAAACAGAGGTTATTAAAATATATATGATTTATATCACAAAATGCATGTTATTATGGGTTTCAGAGGTACTTTTCCTTCACATCACAGTATACTTTTAGTGGTTCTCTGGTAGACACCATAAGGTTGTTCTTTATCCAAGCTTTCATCAGTCTTTCCCTCCTAGCTTTCCATCTTAATTTCCCTGGCTTTCTCTTTATGATGCCTCCCCTAATTTGTTATCCTCGGCCTTCCTTGCTTCTGTCTCTGATCTCTTTCTCTGCCTCACACTAGTCAGTTCCAGTTTTATAAATGTTTCTTTCCAGTTTCTTTCATTGAATCATATATATATTTGCTTGCATCACATTTTATTCTGAACACAATCTCAGTCTTCGATACATCCATCCTTTTGGTGCCACTTCTAATAGCTAACCAAGTCCCTCTCTTTATCTTGTTTTCATCACTGACTCTTAACCTCCAATCCCTCCCTTCCTATTTCTCATCTCATTGCATTATCTGTCATGGCTGTTCTTCCCCTGGGCTTTTAAACCCAGTACCTTTGTGTCAAATATTCTTTCTCTCTTTTCTCCACTTATAGCCTCCCTTCCCTGTCAAACACATCTCTGAGTTTTATATTCAGACTTGATCCTCTGCCTTTAACTTTCCCAGTGTCAGATAACCCCAAAGAATTATAAAGATATCTTGGTTCCCGGATCTCTTCTTTCCTATTTCTTCCACCCCCATGCAGCTGCTGCCACTCACTCACCTTGCGTTGTCAGGAAAAGTAAGCATTAGTAACAGTAGGTTGAAGAGATGGTTAAAAGCAGCAGATATTCAGGAGTCATCAATATATGTGGGAAAGGAGGATATAGTTTTCTGTAGGTGATATGCAAGAATAACCTTTAGGAATTAAGTACTGCCAAAATGATGTTAAAGTAAATTTTGAGTGATATTGATGTTTTGTCTTTCTCTTGTTTTCTTTCATCAATTTCTTCTTACTTCAAAAGTGGGTTTGCTTGTTTTTTTTTTTTTTTCTGAACACCATTTAGTTCATTGGAGAGGTTAAACTATGTGCCTTCGGGCTCAGAGTATTGTTAATTTTTACAACATAAGCAACAATTATGGCCAATAGATTTCCCCTGTGCCTCCCAAGGAAATTTTCAGTATTTTGACATCATTCTGTGTCATTCAGAAGCCTAAATGTCCCATATTCCATGTCATTTTAAAGATGATCTCTCTGGAAGTTCATATATATATATATATTGTTGAAATTAACCACAGCTAAAAAAAAGCCAATCAGAACACAAGTACAACCTATTATGCTAAAGATCTTGTTATGGGTAAAAATTCCTATACTTTTATGTCTAGGGAAGAATTTACTGTTAGTATAACTGAAATATTGTCAGTTTAATACAAGAATTACTAGTCCAGATCAAATGATTTTAGGGGAAAAAGAAAGAAGAAACTAAAGCTACTGTAGAGAAAAACAGTACAGTTAGAATTGTTATTCTGTTTGCTCGGTTACAGGCAAATATTTTCTGTCTAGAATTGCAGCACTGAGGAAATAAAGTTGGACTTTTGTCTGAATGGGTTGTTGTGTTTATGACTCACCTGCTATTCTTATGATCTCCTAGAATATTTAAATAGTGCATAAGTGGTTACTGGACTGACTCTAGTGGCCATAACCTGCTTTTTTTGCAATAAAAGTTTCATTTTTTCTTCAACAGTTTGTAAGGAAAATTAAATCTGTGTTTATTGTGTTTCTTTAAATGTCAAATTCCCTATTAAATTTAAAGAGTAATTTTATAATTAATGTAATTTTGTTAGGCATGCAAGTGAATGTCACTGTGCTTATAAGGGATACAGAACATGACCCCAGACAATTGTTTTACAGGACCATCCTGCTTTACTAATTTTAATTCTAGTTTTAATTTTTCCCTTTATGATTTAGTGTTTTTGTTTTAAATAATCCCCAAGAGAAAGAATGTATAGAAATATTATTTGAAATAGAAATAATGCTGCTTAATTGAGACGTGTATAATAGAATTTCAACAGATTACAGCAGATTACAACAGATTTCAGTATCTTTAATATAGAAAAAAAACATCCTGCTTATGTTGGGTGTAATTTCTTAGAAATATTAACTTAGATACACTGCCTCTAAATCCAGACATTTAAAGGCAGCATTTCAGTCAGGAATATAATCAACTCTATGATGTCTGTCAGTGAATAGAATTGATACTATAAGTGCACTTTAGGGTGACAAAATATGTATAAAAAAAGTAATAATAACAATAATAATAAAAAAAAAAAACAACCCACAAACAAACAAAAAAAGCCAGAGAGCTAGATATTGGAAGCTCTATAGCAAAATCTGTAACTATGCACTTGTGAAAAAAAATCCCTACTTCTACTGAATAATTTTCTACAGAAAATAAAATTAACATCACAGTATACCTAAGACACATACCAGTATGATGAAGGGAGTTAGTATTGTAAGCGTAGTTGCAGTCTCAGCGTCCTTGGTATTGACATTAAGTTATCAGTGGAGTTCAACACTGTCTTCCCCGTGAAGAATGTTCACAGGCTTATTTCAGTGGTGGATGTTCCATCAGATTTATTTTCAGCAAGCCATGGTCCTGCCACGCTTCTCCTGAAAAGGTATTAATCTCTGTAAGCTTGACGTGGTACATGCCTGCTGCAAATATGCAGTTACTTGTACAGCAATATGGAGTCCAGGTAATTATTTTATATTGCTTTTATCTGGCAATAAATATTTGCACGCAACAAACAGATTTGTGTTAAACTCCATATGTGTGTCAAACTTGTCATGGTTTAGCCCATCCCCCTCAGTTTTAGGGTAGAAGATGGTTAGTTCCAGGTGAAATTCCGGCTAGGTAGCCAATTAGAGACTTCTGTGACGTCTCTACGAATTACATAATTTAACACAAACCGGAAAAGAAGGGTTGTTGTCGTTGTTGTAGTTGTGTGTGGCGCAGAGAGAAAGTCGGAGCCATGATGTAAGTGAAGAGGCAGCAAGGCCTCCCCGAGTGGGGGGCCAGAGCCCTCCGCCCCTGGCCTTGGGCCAGGGGCAGGCATGGCACCGAAGCCTCCGGCTGAAGTATGTAGCAGAGTGGAGAAGAAACTCCAAAGAAAAACTGCTCAGCTGAGACAGAAGGAGTTCCAGCCCCGAGAGGAGCGGCAGAAAGCAAGAGATAACAATGCAGCTGCCAAGGTCGGTGGAGAAAGTGCAGAGGTATGGGGGAGTCCTTCCCCCGCCTCTCTCCCTCCAGCAGGGGAAAAGACTTTAAAACTAAACCCCTGCCACCTGTGGAAATGATGTGGAGAGAAGGGACTTTCGTGTGAGTTCTTCCCCCGGAGGCCTGGATAGTCCGGGGAGGGCAGCGATGGCTGGAGGCCAAGACTGGATCACTTGAACTGTTTGCAGCAAGCTGCAGAGGAATTGTAGCCACAGAATGAGAAAGAAGTTGATGAATTCTCCTTTGAGAGGCTGTGTGCCTCTGATGACTTTGGGACTTTGTCCAAAAGATAAGCCTTACACGAAGCCCCCCCGTAGGAGGGGCCTGGTGCGAGCGTGGACCAGGTGTAATGGCGAGTGGGGAGCGGTGGTGAAGTTGGAGTAACCAGCCGCGGCCGAGAGCCAAGATTGGGCGTCTGGCCAGAAGCAGAAAGTCAGGAGAATTCCAGAGGGCAAAAGAGAAGAAGCTACAAGCAGCAAAGCACAGCATCAGAAAGTGTTCTTGGGTCTGGACTGAGCCAAAGAGACCCAGAACCCCTGTGATCCCGGCGAGGGGTGGTGAGTCCGTGAAAACCCCCCTGAAACTCCTCGTGGAAGAAACCTCCATAGAGCCCTGAATCTTGTAGTGACGACATGATAAAAAACCCTCAGCAGCTGTAAGCAAGCAGCAAGGTGGGAGTAAACTTCTCTGCATTCCAGTGAAGAGAGAGAGGTTCGAGCTACAGAGATATGGAACTGTTACCTTAAAGACTTTTTTTTTCCCCCCTTCTCTTTCTCCCTCTGGACTGTTTTTGAGGGAGAGAGGAGGAGAGGCATTTGTACATATATAAGTGTGCTATTATAAGAAAACTAGTTAGAGTTGTATGTATATATGTATATATGTAAGTATTCCCCTTAGTGTCTGTAGTGTAGCAATAAATCTTAGTATTACCCCCATTTCAAGGTGATCTGTTTTGTCTGTGCAAACTCTTCCTAATTAGTAGCAAAATTTATAGGTTGATAATACTGTGCAAAAAGCACAGGGGCTAAACCTATGACAAAACTATACTGTACTTTTGCTTGATCTGGGTCCAGTTTGGATAACCATACTCTATCCTTATGTACAGGTACTTGTTTAAAAACGTGGGGTTTGTTACTCACTTTTTGACACCAAAAAATTGCACCTTTTTACTTCCTCATCACATGTCTAATAATTTCCATTTATATGTCACAAGTCCTTGAGGACCATACTGGTCATGGAAATGTCTCAGTAAAATACATTAGTAGCGATTAAAACTTAGCAAGGTTTGCTTTCATTTCAAAACTTAAACAAGTGCATTCTATCTTACCTCAGATATAGTATAAATTCAGCATTTAAGAATTTACACTCAGTTAAGTTACATTATTTTGGTAAAAAATTAATACAATTGCCAAGTATATCTTTGAGGAAACATGTTCCAAAAAATTAACTGCATTTTAATATGAAAAAATGCATCTGATGAATCAGTGCTGTTGTCATATTATTTTTTAACATATTTGATGAAATCTTTAAATTTTGATTTAAATGTGCAAGTGCACTGGATTTTTTTTAATAAAGCTGTTTGGTTTTTTATATTGTGAAGCTCAAATAACATTTTTGTATCTATAAACTTATCAAGTGTGAANTTTATATGTCACAAGTCCTTGAGGACCATACTGGTCATGGAAATGTCTCAGTAAAATACATTAGTAGCGATTAAAACTTAGCAAGGTTTGCTTTCATTTCAAAACTTAAACAAGTGCATTCTATCTTACCTCAGATATAGTATAAATTCAGCATTTAAGAATTTACACTCAGTTAAGTTACATTATTTTGGTAAAAAATTAATACAATTGCCAAGTATATCTTTGAGGAAACATGTTCCAAAAAATTAACTGCATTTTAATATGAAAAAATGCATCTGATGAATCAGTGCTGTTATTTGTCATATTATTTTTTAACATATTTGATGAAATCTTTAAATTTTGATTTAAGTGTGCAAGTGGTTTAAGTGGATTTTTTTAATAAAGCTGTTTGGTTTTTTATATTGTGAAGCTCAAATAACATTTTTGTATCTATAAACTTATCAAGTGTGAAGTCGATTGTTCATGAAGTTTGAATGAACTCACTGAATAATCTATGTTTCTTGATTTAGCTTCCTCATGTGCAATAACGTAACCTGGTTTGGGATTATAAATTATGTTTTTGAACTTCATGATGCTTCTGCATAAGTGGACTGAATATTCACTGAAGATTCCAAAGGTTCCGGTACTAATTTTAGTGGTATTCAAATGTTGTACATGTCATAAGTAATGTGACTTTTGCATATTAAGTGCATTTTATGTATTTTTAATAATGTCCCTTTTTTGGTGTTTAGCTCCTTATTGCAGCTTAAACCCTACCTTGAAGAATGGTGGAATTGTAAATAAAACAGGTGGTCCCGCTGGAAGTAAAGTTCGCTATTACTGCAAACCTGGATATAGAATGATTGGTCACAATAATGCAACATGTAGGCGTCACCAAAATGGCATGTATCTGTGGGATTCTCCTGTGCCAATCTGCCAAGGTAAGATAATGCTTCCTTGTTCAGTGTGCTTCTATAATTTCATTGCAAAGAATATTTCACAAAACAAGGATGCAGCATTGTCAATACTGGTGTATGCTGAGAGACACACTGGTATCATGAGCTGATCCAAATATTGACTTGTGTATTGAATGTGTGCAGTGTTGAAGCATTAAGAACTATTCATGCAGTCAAATACAGACCGAATGAAAAATATGTTTTCAGTACTTTTTTCTCTCTTAAAATACATATCTAGAATATCTATAAACAGTCCACAGCTCATGATATTGTTGTATTACAGAACATTTTATAAAAATTCAGTAGATACAAGGAATTAGTTGATTATTTATTATATTAGAAATTATTATATTAGTTTTTTTTAGTATAATGAGTACTTTAAAGACATATTCTCTAACTTTGTTTCTTTTTTATTTTTTTTATTTTTTTTTTTTAGTATCCTGTAGCTGAGCAGGGTCTACTTTAGCTTGCTCCAGACATCTGTTAAGAGTAGTTACCATTTGTCAAATGTTTATGTCCCATCCCTGGAAGTGTTCCAGGTCAGGTTAGATGGCCCTCTGAGCAACGTGGTCTAGTGGAACTACATGGTTTTTAAGGACCCTTCCAAGCCATTCTGTGATTGTATGATAAGGTCAGGGACATGGGGGAGAGGAAGAAGACTGAAAATTCTATCCATATCATATTCTAACATATTTTCATTGGTGTCTGCTTCTAGTCTGCTTTACTGATAGGATAAAATGGTAGTAGCATTCATAGTTAAGAACATCTTGGATTAAAACCTGCATTTAATTATTCTTAACTTTGTAAGACATTAACAGCAGTTTTTCATGTCTTCTTCAAGAAAAGAATTTTTCTTGAGGTTCCATCAATGATGATTCAGCTATTTCTAAAAAGTGTATAAAATGGAAGTTCTCTTTGGTGCATTTAAAAAAAAAAGCCAAATGAGATTTGGCATGATGCTTACTCTACTGTTGAGTGAGTGCTATTTGCAAGAATAATGAAAAGCTGCAGAAATTTGGCTACAGTTGAAGAACTTGAAGGAATAGAGTTCCCATCTTTTATGCAGAGTGATTTGGTAGCTAAATATTTCATCTGGATTAGTATTTTCATGCTGAGATGGGCCATGTGGCTATACCCCTACCAGTCCAGGGAGAAGCTCGGACTGTCAGTGAGCCACAAGAAGGACCTGTGTATCTGTGCTTCCAGAATCCAGGGCATCTTCTAATCTCATATGCATTATGTGATATGGTATATGATTCTGTTTGACCTTCCAAAGGTCAAATTATGGGAGAATCTGTGTATGATCTGGACATGAGGAACATTTAGGGACAAATGCTGCTTTTGGACTTAATGGAAATTCATTTTAGGTGCCATTTCTGATGCTGGCATTGGAACTGAAACACTTTGAACTAAAGAACGTTCATACTTTGCACTAAAGAACATGGGATGATGAATAGGCCTACAGCTTGGGATCAGGAAAGGGGAGGATGCAATTCTGTTTAAGATGAAATTTAAACATCTGTAAGATAAAGTTATGATTCATTTACTTAAGCATAGAAGTCTAGTGTCATTTGAGGTGCCCTGAGGGGTTTTATTGTCCTCCATCTAAAAGTCCAAAAAAGCACAAGGTCCTATGTTATATGTACTAGACTTGCAGGATATCTTGGGGGTCTAAGAATTTCAGGTAGCTCTAGACAACAGGAAAAGGAAACAAATCAAGATCTGTCTGCCTAAACTATGTTGTAGTTGTTCTGGTCAATACTGTTCCAAATTTTGGGAGGTTTTTGGATGACTAGACAGTAGGTGTCTTTTCTAAAAAGGTACTGAAATTTTGGCATCTTACTCTGGAACTCAGGTTCTTGAAGCATGTGAGGACAGAGATAATATTCTGTGTGTAGACTGGGGCATTTGGGGCCATAAAATTTAGGAGGCCCTATATCATACTTTTCTCCAGAATTTAAGATATCATGATTCTTCAGCTGTCAGAAATTCTATGGAACTGTATCTCTTGTGTTTCTACTGCTTGTATATCAATATTAACCTGTTACTGCTACTACTGCTATTGTTCAACCAAATAGCAGAGTTCTGTATGATGAAAAGAATTCTTAAAATAGGGTTTTTTTTAGAATCGTCTAATTTTTAACTGGTTTTCTTTCACATTTCTAGTTTTATGTTCACATTTTTACACCAATACCAAAGAAAGGATTTAGAATTTGCCAGTCTAACTTTGAAAATTATATCCAAACATAATGAGGTGTGTGAAGAGTTCTGAATAATGGAGAAAATAGTTCTTGGAATAATTTAAGAAAAAAGTTCCCCCTTTTAAGGACAACATGGAAAAATTCACAGAAAGTAGGACTTGGCAGGACTTGGCATGAGGTCCCAGGATTTGACCATGGATAACCAGGGGTTGAAGAGTACCATAAAGTAATAGATTCTGAATAAAACTTAAACAGACTCAAGAAAATCATAAAATATTTCAGAGAGTGTGTCTGTCCTTATTTTATCTGTATATGCAAGAAAGAGCTGTGAAATTTTAGTAATGTAGCATGTTCATAAATAAATTTTTTCTTTAATTTTAGGCTGTATTTACAATTTCAATAAAATAGGTGGCTGTGGGTTTGTAGATTTCTGTAAACAGTAGGAAAAAATTATTTGTAAGATAGGATGTTTAATCTTTACTATAAATTCCTTGTAAATACAGGATTCCTCATTTTAATGTGTCACTTTACCACTCTGCCACAATTATTCCAAATTGTATGTCTGGATGAGGCATATATTTTTCAATAAACTCTGAAATGGAGAGTATATTTCTAAATTTATTTAGTATGTGTTATCCAAATACATGCTTTCCCTTTGAAAATTAGTTAAAATTACACATTTTGTCTAGCTCGTGGATTTCATTACAAGATCTTTGATTAAGTCTGACATTTCTGTAAAACTAGTCCTGCAGGGTTATCTTTGTAATTAATAACTTGACTGTGTCAGAATTAATCTTTGAAATCAAGTTTGATCATGTTATCAAAAAGGGGAATTGTTTTTTGCACATTTATTATACCATCTAATTTTAATATGAACACATCTAATATGAATTAATCTGATAGGGTCAAAAGATATTTTTCATTTCCAGTCTTCTCTGGGTGCATGTAATAATGTCCTGAACACTGTATAAAGAACTTGACTCCTATCTCGGAAATTAGAACTTACTGTTATTGCTGTTATTTCATTTGTGAAAGAAAAAGAGAAACACGAGTCATACTACATTCAAAATGTTTATAAGGACAGAAAATAACAATTCTATTATATATTCTATTTTATTGTGTAACAGCAAGTAGCTGCTAAGAAGAAAACAGCTGCTAAGAGGAAGCAGTATAGCCCCCAGTAATGCTACTGGCAACCACGTATGTCATCTCAGCCACTGATTAGCTCATGGAGAGGTTTCCAAGCTGGGAGAGAGTAGGAAAAGAAGGCTAGGCTCAGGGTTGAAGAGATAATAAGAGAAAAGCTTGTCAAGAAGAGAAGTTAGAATAAAAAAATGAAAGTAAGTTTTCAGGGTCTATATGGATCAGCAGTGCTGGGCTGCCGATATCTGGAGGCTTAGATATGGTAGGAGCGAGAGTGTAAGAGTGGTTGTTTGTCTGACAGGCATGACCAAATATCCCTCTTTATCCCATCCATTCATCTAACTGGCTCTGCTTTTGACTTTGGTCTTCCTGATTTCTCTCACTCATTATAAAAATAATTTTAAAGAAAATCCTTGGCTGCTCTTCACCATTTGAGTTACTCCCTGGTAGGTTTATAAAAGAAAACTGGAGGTACTACTTTAAGGAAGTTCTCATCTGGATTGTACTTGGTAAGGCTCAATACCTATGACAGAGTCATGATAAAAATATAGCTTATGCCAAAATTTCCTGTGTAAAATGTTGATTTCAAAGACTGTCATTTATGGGTGACAGAAAGCTCTCTGCTTGCTGAAATGCATATGTGTACATTGTGGAGCTAGAGACCCTTGTATTTTTTGCTGTTATTCCAGGACCTTGGCTGTATTCTATGTCTGCCCTGGGGAAATGGGCTTGAAAGTATCTATTTGCAGTTTGTACAAGATGCATGATTCTGGGACCTCCAAACTACTTCATAAAATTAGGAGTTCGATGTTTTTGAGCATGGAATTAAACTTGTGCTTTTTACCCTTTTTGTTAATGTTATTATGAAAAAATGTCCCTCTTAACACACAGTCTTAAAATAAAAATGTGAGGTAAGTAGCATAACTTAAATATTCCAGTTCCCAGTTTCCTCTTATAAACAAATGATCGTATTTCAAAATATAAAACAGTAAGATAAATATGTTACGCTGGACTAAAAAACCCCAGAAGTTTAAGGGGAAACTTGGGAACAGCCTTTTAATATGCTAAAAGTAGTTCAAAAGAGGAATGAAATAATTAATTTATGTTCTTTCTAGATAAAGGAATTACAGCTAAGCTTACTTTAATGGGATCTTAAGTTTTTCTTTGGTTTTTTCTTCTTTTCTCAGAGCACCTAGTGAAATACTGAAATAGATTGCCTGTGGAGAATGTAGAACTTTCATTATTGGAGGTCTTTCAAAAACAAATTGAATGAACATTGATCAAGTATAATTTTGACTTGTGATAGGAGAATACAGTAGATAACAACTCAGAACAGGGGTTTTTACACCCACAACCCAGTTCTCACTTTCTTTGTTATTTCTGTATGTGTCCAAGTCTGAAAATTGGCATGGCTCTCTCGGATGTTTCTGATTGGATATCATACACATAAGCCACTCAGCATGTTTTTTGTTTTGAATCCTGCTTTTAGGGACTTCTCTGTTCTTATCTTCAATTTTAGGGTATTTAAATGCTTTTCTCAGCACTATATTCAATGCCAGAAACAGGTCATTGAATGATAAAAGCTTGTGGATTAACTTTAGGGATTTTCCAGTGCATGGAAATAAGCTCAATCTCTGTAATGCAGTCTCCAGCTTCATTTCTGTATGCTATGAATTTGTCTGCTTTAACGGGATACGGGTACATAGATATTTTAAAGGCTTGCCATAAACTTTAAATTTACAGGTTTTGATAAGGAATAAATGCAAGTATGACATGTGGAACATGAAAGAGCAATTAAAACTGTATCTCAGTTTCTAGGTCATAAAAGGCTTTTCCGCTTACATTGTAAGAACTATATTTTTCTGCTATGCAAGTTAATAGATACAATTAAGTTTGAGTTATATTTTTCACACTCTGAATGCACATCTCCCAGATGGAACCTGTCAGTCTCATCTAATCATTGACCTAAGAAGTATTTTGACAGTTCCTCAAGCCAGAAGATTTTCTCACACCAATTTTTATTATTTTACAATCATATGGGAAGCTGGGAGCTTGGTTGTAACACAGTAGTGACATTGTTTCCACTGTCCAAAGGCAACATGCCATTTCAGTCAGTTTGCTTCACTAACTTTACTTTAAATGTCAGAGTACTTGCTGTTTAGTGAAACTGTCCTTGCTGATATGTTTTGTTTGGATACTGCTGTTCTAAAAGCCATTAGTAGCCTCAATAAATTAGTAGCAGCAGGAATATTTTTTTTTTCCAATCCCAGTTTCAGGGAGAAAAACAAACAACAAATAAACAGATAAGAGTGTGAGAGGAGCAGAAGTGAGAGTAGCCTGACTGTAGCAGAACAAGATTCAGCAACAACTGAGGAAAGAAAAGCGACAGTAGAGGGCTGAGGTACACACTGAGAATGAAAGTGTCGAACTGTGACAAGTATAGATTTCGAGATGCTTTAGAATACTGGGCATCACATCAGACCAGATCTGAGAGGCCCACCTGGGTGTGACCAGGTGTTGTACATCTTTTATTCCTTAAAATATAAGGATAAAAATATAACCCTTGCATATAAGAGCTACTCAGTCTTGAACTTTTCATTGAGTCTCTAGAAGGGTTATTGCCAAAGGTGAAGAGCAAATGCTAATAGAATCATTTGCTTCTAAAATGAACTAAACAGACCTCAGTTGAGAAGCTGCAGAACTTGCTTTCATTCTTCTCCTTCTCCGCTTTCTCTAACATGATTAAGAGCAGTGAGGGCCTCAAGAACTCTTTCCTTATCACCTGTCTCTACCTTCTCTGCCCCACTATGACTCCTTCCAATGGCAGGGGGCTCAGCCCCTACCCATTGATGGAGATATATGCAATTTCAATAAGACAAAAATGTTGCTGGTTAAAAAAAAAAAAAAATGTTGCTGCCAAGAAGTTGTGTTACTAAGGAAGCAGCTTATTGTGGAACATTCCTCCAGTTTTACTTCTGTTAGAAATTTGAGAGATTCCAGATGGAAGGAAAAACTGAAATGAACTAATAATTCATCATTTTATAATGGTTACGTCTCCTTATTATAATCAGATGCAAAGTACTTTGTTGTATTTAATTTAAATGCTTAAAATGCGAAAATGTGGGAACACTGCAAGCAAATTTGAGAGTTGTGTTTATGATATCATGATGATATGTTGTGAAATTAATAATTTATATTGAATTGGGTAAATGGTGATAAAAACTACATTTAAGACAAAAAACCTTATCTTCACCTCTGTTTAGCATATTTCAGACAAAGGCTGTGCTTTCTTCTTTTAAAATATATTTAATTTATTAAAATACTAAAATATTAAAATGCTATTTACAATTGACTGTATATAAGGGAAAGACATTTTCATTTGTGAAACTCTTTTTATTCATAAATACTTAGAAATGAAAGCTTCAAAGCTGTGTTTTGTTCCGTGTATTTACTGAAGAGCAGTAAACTGGATGCCAAGCAGAAGAGCTAGTGATTCTGGGCACATACACACGTATTGGTTTATATGAACTCATTAAAGAGATTGATTGTAATAATTTTATGGGTACTGTGCTCCAAGTTGCTATTTTCCAGAAAGTAACACCCTTTAAGCAGAGATAATATCATGACTTTCCCTTCAGAAGATCCACGGGGCAAACATGTAGTCTTTACCATCTTTAGGGACTTATCCAAGGACCTAGAGTTGATCTCTGTACGTAAATAAATACCTTCAAATAAAGTATAGCATTAAAATAAATTTAAAAAAAAAATATGTACTGGACAGTTGCCTTTTTTCGTTATCAAGAGCAAGGGACCTGAGAAGTCAGATGGCAGAAGACAACCTTGACTTGGAGACCTTTCCTAAAAGGGACTGAAATAGATAATTTTATAACTATACTCTCCCCTAAAATTTGTATTATGAGATACTGTTAAGTGAACTCTGGTTAAATAAATAAATAATAAATAAGCCTAAAAAACCCACACTAGGTGCTGAAAGTACGTGTAGAGTTAAATTCAGAAGGTGCAAAAAAAAAGAGTGAAAATTATTCAGTAAGTCATTTCCTTCATGATATGGAAAATTAGTAAGCTTGGATTCACATAATATTTGGCATACTGAACTGAATTAATCAAATATGTAAATAAGTGTTAAAACATCTGAATAATGCCCTTAAGTGGAACTCTTTCCTGTTTAGTAATTTATTCAGATTCTTTTCTCATCAGACAAAAAACCATTAAATTAAATTCTTAATAACATTGTTTATATGTATAGAACAAACAAAAATGAAGTTTTATTTATAATACTGTGGGATTGAAAGAAACTCTGAGAGAATGGAAGCAGACTATTAGAAAGCAATTTACGAATTGTCCAGTTCATCGGTTCTTGTACCAAGTTACTTTGGACACTTCCTTGATTTTTTTCCCTGGCAAACAAACCATTGCCCTTAGCCTATGTTGAAAATTCTCTCTCTACAGTGATTGGATTAAACTAAATAATTATTTAAAAAATTGTTGTCTATATTAGATGCACTTCTAAGTTTTTATGCGTGTTTTAAATACTATTATATTTATTGGAATGTTGTAAATATGACAGAAAATTCATCTCAGTTGTTACGAATGGGATACATCAAAATTACTAATCCATGTTTCTTATTTTAGTGGTGGGATGATATTTTAAAGATAAAAATGATAAAATTCCAATTCTTTATCTTTTTCTACCCTTTCTTTTCAGCTGTATCTTGTGGTATTCCTGACTCCCCTGGGAATGGTTCAGTTATAGGTAATGAATTCACTTTGGGCAGTAGATTGATATATGAATGTAATGAGGGCTTCAAGCTAGAATCTAGTCAACAAGCAACAGCAGTGTGTCAAGAAGATGGATTATGGAGCAACAAAGGGAGGCCACCTGTTTGCAAATGTAAGTGGGCATGCATTTCTAAATAATATTTCCCTTGATCTTTCCTAGGAAAATCTTTGATGGTCATGTTTTGGTTTTATGTATACATATGCCATGAAGTGGCCATTCAGGAATGTATCATAATTTAGTTTGTAATAAAGTGGAAGAAGCCTATAAATTTGTTTAATTAAAAAATCCTTGTTTATCGTCTTCCAAAAATCTAAAAATTAAAATTGTTAGACAATTCATATTTTCTTATATTTTCTTATTATGAATAATGTTATTTTGTATATTTTGTGTATTATTATTATTATTTCTTATTATGAATAATCTACCCTTCATTTTCACAGTTACAATGGCCAATTGTAACTTGTTTTGGTATCACTTCTACAGTAATAGAAACAAAAATTATTTCTTAAAACGTCAATGGAGATAATTAAGCTAGATAAGAATCCTTCAGTCTGCATTTTTGCCTTCTGTCAGAACAAGCTAATGTAGTGCAGACTCCTATACCATATGACAAGGCCTTTCATTTGCATCAGGCTGCCACTGCCTGGGTCTGTCCTACATCAAAGCAACAATTAATTGATCTTGGCTTCAACGTGGCTTGAAGTACTGACTAGGACATAATCTCAAAATTAATAACTACTATAATGCTACATGAAAATTTTTTGAGAGTGGGCTGCAGCAGTACACCAGCTCTGGTGTCTGGAACATCTCCTTCTCCTGTGACCTTGGTTTTCCCTCTGCTGCTCTGACACTCTTTTTTTCCTTCTTTCTCTGCTTGTGCAGAGTTTTACCCTTTCCTAAACACAGTTTCCCAGAGATGCCACCATCATAGCTGATGGGCTCAGCTTTGTCCTGCGGTGGGTCCTTTGGAACCGACCGCATCCACCAGCCTTTCCTCACAGAGGCCACCCCTGGAGCTCCTTCCCCCACCCCTGCCAACACCATAACTCCAATACCCTCAGTCATTTCTTCTGTAGAGATCTGTCTTGCTGTGATTCATTCTCACTCTTCCTTCATACTTTTTGGTCCAGGGATTCTCATTATTGTCCTATGAAAAATCTCGAATTGATCTACACCTTTCTTGAAGGACAGTACCTAAAACTATACACAGCAATTCCACAGAGTACATAAAGGATTATTGAAAATCAGCTGTGATCACACAAACATGCTCTGAGTTCAGAGCCATGAGTGGAGGGAAGGCAGTGCTCCAGTGTATTGAACTGAGCTTCATTCTCTCAGAAAATTTGACAAGATACAAAGCACATAACTTGAATGATTAATCAGCAAAAATGTCAACAAACTCTTTTGAGGGAAGAGGCCAGATAAACTAACTGGGGATTAAACATACTGAATTAATGACTCTATATCTGCAGTGCAAAAAAACCCCCAAACCCATACCAAAAACATCGTATTATTGAAAAATCAAACTTTACCAGACAATAACTACCCTGTGAAAAACTTATTAAAATTACCACAACTTCCTACATTTAAAAGCTTTGTTTAATATTTATAATATCCTAACAAAAAATATACAACACTTCTGTCTTTTCTTTCTGAAAATTTATTCAGTTTGAAAAAGAGTCCCATTGCTTCCAAATTCAGAAGTGCTAAATTAAAGTGCTAGTGATCTACATGACAATTTAAGGTCAATATTTTCAAAATGGATTGCTATTTGGAGGCATGCATTCTTTACCCAAGATTTATGACTTGCAAAGTGCAGAAAAGCCTAGATAATCTGCATAAAAACCTGTTTTTTCACTATCACTACTGTAAGGATAAATGTATTTAATCTCCAGAAATAGAAACATTTCTAACTTGATGAGAAACAAACACGGTACAGAAAGGTAAATGGTAAATAAATGAGTCCATTTTATTCCTGTGTCTATTAAAATGAAGGTTGAAATCAGTGCATTTTGTTTTGCAAAGTATCTCTGACAACATAATGCCTGAAGCAGATGTTTGAAACTCCTTTCTTTTCATTAAAAGCATTTATGTCAGATTTGAAGCATGAAAAATAAGACTCATGACGATCATACAGCAAGACACAGATGGATCATGAACATTAGGATACTGAATTTAATTACAAGAAATACCAATCAACAGATATCTATTAAGAAAACTTAACTAAATGACAAATAGGTATCTTGCTTAGTTATTCTGCATAGATATCCCGAGCACATGATGAAGGGAACAGATGTCTATCTGTGTTGTTATGTCATAGAATTGTAGAATCATATAATTGTTCAGGTTGGAAGGAACCACAAAGATCGTCTAGTTCCAACCTCTCTGCCATGGACAGGAGTACCCTCCACTACCTCAGGTTGCTCAAAGCCCAGTCCAGTCTCGCCTCAAACATTTCCAGGGATGGGGCATCCACAACTTCTCTGGGAAACCTGTTTCTCTGCCTCACCACCCTCATAGTGAAGAATTTCTTTCTAATTTAAACTTACCCTCTTTCAGTCCAAAATAGTCCCCCATTGTCCTGCCACTATGTGCCCTTGTGAAAAGTCCCTCACCAACTCCCTTGTAGGCTTCCTTTAGGTACTGGAAGGCGCTCTAAGGTCTCCCAGGAGCATTCTCTTCTCCACGCTGAACAATCCCAACACTCTCAGCCTGTGTTTATAGGAGAGGAGCTCCAGACCTCTGATTATCTTCATGACCCTCCTCTGGACTCAGTCCAACAGGTCCACATCCTTCTTCAGCTGGGGACCCTAGAGCTTTAAATCAGACCAATAAATCATTAGAGAGTGACCATATAGTAGTAAATATGCATATGAATACAGGACACTGTGCAAAAAGTTTCTACTGAAACTTGTAAATTAGTACATTACTTCTAGTGAGAGAAGTGAGTATGATAATACAGTTACAAAAAACATCCCATTCAGAAGATGTAGATATATCCAAGAAATCTGAATAAATCAAACAACTTTGGTCTCAAACTACAGATAAGCACCAGTTCTTCCATGATTCTCTCCTTACTGTATGCCACATAAACTACCTTTAATACCTTTTACCCCAATTAATATAATTTGGATAATGCTCAAGAAGAAAGGAAAGAATGTATAAGTATGATTAGAAATTTAAGGGTTTAAGTTGTAACTATAATTACCTGAGAAACACTGTTTTACCCATCATTAGAATTTTATATGCCTGTAAAGTACTCTTGTGAAAAGTCGTAAGATTCAATATTTCTAAGATTAAAAAAAATAAAGAAATGACAATCTTTTTGGAAGATTTTCTATTCCATTTCATCATATAAGATTTCAATTTTGTCTGCTACAATGGAAATACAGATGCTCATTCTTGCAGTGACAAGTCAAAAATGAAAAAGAACACAAATGAAATTTCATTCCTTTCCTTTGGATGATATAATCCCTTGATATTATTATATTAAATTACATCCTTATAGCATGATTATTCATTTTTTTTTGTGACTAATCAGTGAAAATTATTATTCCTATAAGTTAGTTTCTTGCTTTCTTCAGAATATATGTCATGAAGTGCAGAAAAATAAGGTCTTCCAAAGCAGAGACTGAAAAATGGAAACAGAAAAGAACTTGGCTGTTAATGAAAAATTTAGATGTGTTGTTAACTAAATTCAAGCCAAAGCTGTACTTGAAAATATAAATTATTTACTGAATAGAGAAAATGGAATAGTATCTGTAACTATTTTATAATGAAACAAAGTCATCTAAGGGTGTTGGTTGAATCAATCTTTTGGTAGAAACAATCTCACACACTACTTTGGTTTTTACATTCTTCATTTATGTTTTGAAATATTTTTCACCATGTGGCTTTTTTCTCATGTATATCTTTATCATTCTGCTATGGAGTTCCTCTGATTCAGAAATCTAGATTTTCCAGTGTTCTAGCAGTGATTTCCACCTTGTACAGATTTTTTAATTTATTTTCTCTTTGGGCACAAACTTTCTAAACTGATAGAAATCAAAACAGAAGTCAAATACATTTTTTTGTGAATGTCCTTGTGACTTGGACCACCTACATTTCATGTGCTAAAATGGCAGATAAGAATAGTTATCTTTTTGGGAGTCACTGCATCTATTTCCTTGGGGGTTTTGATTTTGTGGACATTTGACACTTTTTTTTTTTCCTGAAATAGAAACAATGATCTAAATCTTGGGTTCTCCCATGAACCTCTTAGTTGATGTCTGTTCATGGCTTGAATGTGTTGTTTATTTTTTCTCTGAATATTATAAAGAAACAGTTCTTCTATAATGTTTTAGGATTTGAATGAATTAGAAAGTATGAGTTGTGCCACACTGTGTCAGTAATAAAAAGTTCATCATGTGATGAGAAGAAACTACAGAAAAAATTGGTATGAGAACTCAGTGAATGAAGGAGTTCAAACTAGGCCTGTTCTGGAACAAAAAAGAACTTTTTTCTTTATTTAGTACGTAAGCTTCAATGCTCTTAGAAACTTTGTAATTTCTTGTTCCAAAATTCATGTTCCATGAAAACACACCTCAGAAATTAGTTAGCTTTGAGAAACATTACATTGCAGTACTAGAAAATTCTGCTAGTTTGAGATGTGATACAGTCCCAGTGTTTGCACTAGGGTGAGTTTAAATATGTATGACACTTTTAGAAAGACTAGGGTGAACATTAGCACATAACTATGTTACAACTCAAGCATTACTTTATACATGACAAAGCAACACAAAAAAGAAATGTTCTCTGGGCCATCAGGAATAATTTTTTTTTAATACAGGCATTTTTGCATGCTAGAAAATGTCTAATGCAAATTCTTAAAAATATTATAATTATTATTAATGCCCAGTTTTATAGTTTTGCTATAGTGAAATGATTTTCATATACCTGAACACTTGAAATTAATGGTAGTACGAACTTTTTTTTTCCATAAGATACTTGGAGGCCTAAGCGGGCTTTAAGAAAAATGCAGAAAACAACATTAAAGTAGGATCTGGATAATGCAAACCAGAAATTTCAGTTCCTTGCACTATCTGTGCTTTTTGACCAGATCTAGGGACCTGATTGCAAACATTGTGATAGAGGGTGAAAAAATAATGACAGCAAATGTTATGATTTGCTTCCATGTTTTTCTTCACAAGATCAGAACACTGAATGTGTTCACTTACTGCAAGATCATGATGTCAAATTTTTTTTCTGATTATGCCAAGGTACACTGCCAGTTCTATAGAGCTAAGTACCATAATTTGTAAGCTAAGAGTATGAAAATATACTACTTTATTTTATATTTCTATATAAGTACATATAAATGTACCAGTATAGGCTATTCTTCATGCGTGTTGGTGCTGAATTTGGACCAATACATGTTTAGTAAGGAAAATACTGCTGAATTAGGATAAGTTGTTAGCCTTTGTTCTTATTGCTTTCCTTTTCATAGAAGTATGTGGATGGATAACCTAGGAAATTGAGTTTGTGGTTAATTAGTTAATTAAAAAATGTCTAACATTTTAATTGGCTAAGATATTCCCTATAACTGCATAACTTCATTGCACTTTTGTACTATTCCTTTAATATACTCACTCAAAGATTTGAATTATGTCCTTCATTAGTTTATTCTACTTCATCTAATACCAAATATTTTAAAGAACAGCAAGTGGCACCTTGTATAATCTGCATATTGCAGATCTCACTGTAGATTTTTTTGAAAGGTATAATGTGCTGAGCTGTAACGATGATGGTTGAGACATTGAATTTTTTCTAGGAATCAATCAAAAATTGATTATAAATTTTATTAGCCTTTTTTAAAATTTTCAATTTGTCTGTACAATCTCTAGTTATAAAAATATGAATCATAAGTAGTTTGGGAATAAAACATCAGTATTAGTATAAATGGAAAAAGAAATTTGTTAATATAAATAAGCCAAACATTGTGCTGGTGTTTTTTATTTGCTAAGACTTTCAGAACACCATACCTAATAATTGTTCTGACATTTTCTTCAATAAACTCTAAGGTCAGTAATTTTGTCAAGGTATGTAACATGGAGTACTTATTCAACGAATTGAAGTAAAACTGGTAATTAGTTTAGCCATTTTTAATTAGTCCAGATACATTAGACTGATAACAGATTGGCTTGACATAGCTGACTGGGTTGACAGACTGACACTGAATACCACATGATTCTTTTGTTTATCTATTTTGAGGTTTTAAAGCCTTTCCTGTTTAAATATGTTGACCAACAAGAACCACTTAATTTTTTTGCTCTGTGGTCTCTATTTGTATACTGAAACTATCAACTTGCTCAGGCTATCCTATTTGGTTCTTAGGCCTTTTTTCTTAGGTCTTTGTCCTTAGATTCTGTGTTATATAGGATTATCTGGTTTTAATTTTACTGTCTTTAGTTTACTGTCTTTAATTTTACTAATGCTGTGAATTTAAGCCGCACTAGTCTCTCAGACACAATGCATGACTTCATCTTATTCTTACTTCTTTTTTAAGCTAATAGTGAATTTAGTCAAAGGGATATATTTGAAAATTGTAATTCACATTCTTGCATTAAGTTCACCATTTAGTAAGACCAAAATGCCCTTTTTCTTTCTTTGTGGTTGTTAACTACCAGCTGAAGAATGCCAATCAATTATCATGTGCTATTGTACTTGAAAATAATAATAGCAAGTTTCTGTAACTGAGATATTTTTTCCATCATATACATTGTACTTTTCTTTTTTTCTTTGAAAAGTATAATTACACTCAGAATCACAATATTCAAGATATTTTTGAAGAGAATGAGATCTCTTTTTTTTGCTCACAGAACGCTAAGGAAAGACAAGCAAAAACTTGTAGACAGGATAGCTCAGTAAAAGGGAAGAGTCAGTTTTTTGGCTTTTAGATTCTTACAAAATATTGATAGTGCAATGTGTTTGTTGACAAGAAGAGAAAGTAAAACGAATAATGAGATTACAAAAACTTAGTCATCATGAAGATTTAAAACTAAAAGCTGAGCTTATAATTGCACAAATTCTTGTTAGATTTTAGTTGTTGGAGTTGCAAAGACCTTAATTATATTCATTTGGTCATTGTCACTGTTCATGTAGTAGACATTTCGCTTAGTGAACATTTTTCTCATGTTTTCAGTAATAAATATAGAATCACAGAATATGCTGAGTTGGAAGGAACCCATGAGGATCATCAGGTCCAACTCCTGGCCCTGGGCAGGACACCCCAGGAATCACACCATGTACCTGAGAACATTGTCCAAATGCTGCTTGAAATCAGATGGGCTTGGCTCTATGACTACTTCCCTGGGTTCCAGTGCTCAACTACCCTTTGGGTGAAAATCTTTTTTCTGATATCCAGTATAAATTCCCCCAAATCAGTTTCATGCCATTTCTTTGAGTTCTGTCCCTCGAAGAGTCATGAGGGTGAAGCCTCTCTGCTTCCCCTGATGAGGATGTCGAAGTCTGCAATTAGCTCTCCCTTCAGTCTTCTCTTCTCAGGCTGAGCAAACCAAGTGACCTCCTCTGCACTTCATACGGCTTCCCTCCAGACCCTTCACCATACTTTTGGCCCTACTCTGTACACTCTCTAATAGCTTCATGTCTTTCTTATACTGTGGTGCCCAAAACTGCACAATATTCAAGGTGAGGCTGCATCAGTGCTGAGCAGAGCGGGACAATCCCCTCTCTTGATTGGCTGGTGATGTTTTGCAAGACATGGTTGGCCCTCCTGGCTGCAGGACACTGCTGACTCAAATTTAACGTGACTGGGATCCACAGGTCCCTTTCTGCAGTTCTGTTCTCCAGCCTTTTGTTCCCCAGTCTATGAACACAACCAGGTTTGCCCTGTTCCAGGTGCAGAATCTGTCACTTTCCCTTGTTAAGCTTCATACAGTTGTTGATTGCCCATCTGTCTAATTCTTTAATGTCTCTTTGAGGGCCTCCCTGCTCTTGCGGGACTTGACAGCTCCTCCCAATTTAGTATCATTGGCAAACTTACTTAATATTCCTTTGAGTCCCGTGTCCAAGTCATTAATGAAAACCTTGAAGTTTTCTTCTAGTGGAGCCCACTAGTGACGAGGCACTCCAGTCACAGGTCTCATCCCACCAGATTTCACTTATGCCAATGATGTTTAATCTCTGGGACTGGGCCAAAGCTTGGAGCTCCTCTCCTTTGTTCCTCATGCTGGGCTCATTAGTGCAGAAACATTTCAGGTGTGGTACATTGTAGCCAATACCTCTTGAGACAGATCGAGGGATCCTATTAGTTCCTGTTTCTCAAGTTTTGACACACCATCCCATCGGCTGTCACCTGTGAGCCTGGTTTTGTCTCTTTCCTCCTTCCAAGCTACTTTAAAGCTCTATCAATGAGCCCCATTAGCTCCTGTGTCAGAACTCTTTCTCCCCTCTGAGAAAGGCACCTCCCATCAGGTGTCAGTAGACCAGATGCTGAATATGTCATCCCATGGTCAAAACCCCAAATTTCTCCGCTTACATTAGCCTCACAGCCATGCATTGACCTGATGGATCTGCCTATTTGGGCTTTACAACAACTCTTGTTTTATGGTAGTTATTATGAATTCCCTGCTTTTAAGTCTTTTCAGAATTATCAGTGTATAGATTGTCATGTAATTAAAATAGGTAATATTAATCATCATTTCAAATTATGTTTTCTGACCTATATTTTATGTAAATCAATATTATTCATACATTTTTGTATAAAAATGCATTGAGAAATAAGAGGACATCTTCACATCTGTGAGAAGCTGAGGTAATCCCTTATATAGTTTCATTTATGTAAATGAGAATTTAAATAGTGCCCAGACCATAATTTGCAAGAGACACATGATGAGAGGCAAATTGATACACTCATTCACAAACCATGTGGACAAAATCAAGCATCTGTTAATAGTAATTTTTTTTTTGTTTCTTGAACTATGAGGAACATAATAAATCAAAATTTACCCCCTGTAAAATTAAAAGTTTTCAAGCACAGTTTTAGTTGATTACATCGACACAGCCTGGAAGTACATTTTGTACTCAGTAACATCTTCAATTAGAAATTCTGAAATCATATATCAGAATCTGATATTATTTGTAAAGTGTGCTTGCAAATCTGAATGTGTTTATAGATAAAGAGAGAATAAATTGCATATTGACCTCAGAATGTAGAGGAAACATTTATGTGCCTTACTTATGTATTCTGAAATAGTTGAGGCTCTCTTCTCTAAATGTCTTAAGATATGTCCTATGGTTAAGACTAAAACTTTTGCTACTAGACCAAATAAGAAGCTTGCTTTCATCTTTGAAAGAACCAATAGAACTATTGCTTGAAAGGAGGAGTGACAAATATGTTAAAGTTGAGGGTATTAAGCTCCTATCTATAATATTTTTGTCTTCTGAAAGAACTATATGATTTTCACTACAAGTGGAGTGCTTCAATATACATATATTATTTAACAACAAATAAGAAAAAATGTTTCTTGGTTGATAGTTAATAATCTTTCCATAGCTATGAGACACAGTTTGCTATCAATACAAAAAAAAAAAAAATTAGGAAGTAAGAAATCCTCCATTAACCTGGGATACTGTTCTTAAGTAGACAGAATATTGTTGTAAGACCAAAGTGAAGAACTATTAAGTTTCAAAGTGATTGTATGTTGGCAATCCTTCCTAAGATATAATGAGAAAAAAAATCTAAGAAAATAGTCCAAAATTTCAGATCAATATAACATTATAATGTGTCATTTGAAGGTTCTTTCGATGATTTCTGCTTCATAAATTCTTATACAGCTTCATAAATATGCTGTATTCAGCCCTGTGTCTCCTAGATGCCAGAATTTGCCATGGGTAAGATAACTATTGAAAAAGGTAGGTGTGTAATTGTAGCATTAGCAGAGCTATTCTGAAAAGTGGTGGAAACCTAAATTTGTACAGGAATTTTGCTTCTATCACTTTCCCTTTATTACAATGATTGCCTTAATTAGTCTCTTTCATAACACATTCATACTTGTGACAAAATCACCTTACAGTGATTCAGTTAGTGTGAAGTCTACAGAATATGTAATTTTTTTTGTTTGTTTGTTTGTTTGTTTGTAATCTTTATTAGTCCTTTCCTGGTATAAATTTATTGTAACATGACTGAGAACCAGACTCTTTATTTCCTCATTTGGGGTTTTTACACACTTCCTCCTAATGCTTTTGTCTTACACTAAGCAACATATAAGACAACTAAATTTCTGCTACCTGGGTTTTTTGATGGGATTTTTTGGTTTAATTTGGGTGTTTTGGTTGATTTTCCTCAGAAAGTATAGCTTTTCTCAAGTGTTTCTTGGGTAGTAGTTTTTTCTAAAGCATTCACTTTGTGAATGTCACTTAGTGACATAAACAGTTACTAATTCACCCAGACTTTTTCTATAGAAGGGAAATTCTGAATAACAAAATAAAATAGTCATGAATCTTCTCATAAAACTAGTCTAATCTTTACAGAGACAATGTCACATTAAGATAGAATTAATGTCAATATTGTAAATATTCCAAACATTCTGGGTGCTTTGTCTTGAATTACAGCGCACCAAATTGAAACTGAAAAATATTTTAAAATGATGTGTGTGGTTGGTAGCTATATTAAGCCTTATGAAGAACATAAACTACCATTCTTACCTACTGGCAGTAACTACATTCTCTTAAAAAATCTGAAATACTAAAAGCAACAGAACTGTAATCACTCTAAAAATCTTTCTAAGTATTATCTAATGTTTTTAAGTCTTCTACACTAGAATGAAGTAATTCTACTGTATACTCACAGTATGCTGTTATATAGTAATTAGCATTTCAATTTGTGCTAACAGCTTTTATCACAACCTGTCTTAAGAACTTCTTAGAGCTTTGCAAAAATTGCATAGTAGTATTTGTTTTCCCTTTTACCTCCACTGTAGTCTGTGATCTGTTATACCTTTGAAATTTTTGAATAAATTGCATTAGAGAGCATGTCTGTATATCATTGTTCCACTGCAGCTCACTAAATGAAAAGATACTACAAACTCTTGTTCAGTTTGTTGTACGCACTGTATGATGTTAATTATTTTCCTTGGAACTTGTATTTCCAAAATGATTATGGTATTTTAAGTCTTACATTGTGAAGCATCTACCAGTAAGTCAAGAAATATACTTGAGAAGAAATTTAGGGGCAGAATGCTAATATGTACTTGTCCTTCCTTCACAGCGGTAACTTGCCCCAGCATAGAGACTCTGCTCTCAGAACATGTTGTCTGGAGACTGATTTCTGGGTCACTGAATGACTATGGAGCTCAAGTCATGCTCAGCTGCAGTCCTGGATATTTTTTATTGGGTCGAAGACTTATACAGTGCAGGAGTAATGGAACCTGGAGTGTAGGCAATGAAAAGCCAATTTGTAAGGGTAAGGAACATATGTGTTTACTATGCTTTTTAATACATATATTCTATTTTATAAATAAAGTTTTTAATAAAATATTTTGCTATCACATTCCTGTAAGTAAACAAATGTGAAATTTTCATTAACTTGAAATTAATTTATTCCAACTCTTTAGATGTTAAATACAGTATATTTCATACAAGAGCCAGTGAGGTACCATCAAGAGATCAATCTGTATTTATTCAACTGGATGGTGCATAAATACGAGGAGTCAATGTTATTATTTTAGAAGATTTCAGATTAGAGTTAGATTAGAAGATAATATTGCTTTGACCTCTTGGGTGAAGCATTAAGACTATGCTGTTGGAGAAACATGCATATGAGCTTTTATAATGTCTTCATACAAAAATACCATAAATTACTTCAACCCTGACTTTGGATATTTAAAGTTTTAGAGAAACTTACCATTCTCGGTTAGATCAAAAAGTTGTTGAGGGCTGCAGTGTCAAATTCTTAATAAATCCCTCCAAAACTTCATTTCATTGTTTTGAGGGGGTACTTGGCTCATCAATTGATACTGCAGCTGTTAAAGCAGAAAGTTTTCTTATGTTATAAAAGTACTTACAGGCCCTTTCAGTGCCAGGACTGCACAGAATACCCCAGCATCTGAAGGAAGATAGACAGCTGACAGACCTAGCATACTAAGCAGAAGTGAAAATAAAATTTAGACAACAATTTTTTCAGAGCAGTATGTGATTTCAGTGAGATATTGGCAGCAAAGTAGGAAAGAATTCTCAGGATCAGGTGAACAACTAACTAAATTACACCTTCTGTTATTTTTTAAGAAAAGCAAGCAGAATCTTTCTGCTCTGTCAAATTCTGTTACATCTGCAGACATGATAAATGGTGACAAAAGTATTTTATGTGATTCTATGATAGTTATAATAGAATGAACATAAACAGCAGACAGCTTTTTATATTCCAAATAAATAGTATGATGTACTGGGGCACCCAGAAGAGAACAAGCTCCTAATGCCATATGAGAAAAATTGCAGTAAGTGATCTTGTAGATACTAAAGAGATCTTGGGAGAGACTCTCAACCTTCTTCAGTAGGAACTGGAGGGTGGACAGAACACACAAAGTCATCTCAGAGGGTACTGAATCATTTCCAAGAGTGATTCAACTATAAATTGACACAATCTCTCACCTGGAAAGTATGTGGCTGCAAACCTAAGGCGTGGAATTTACAATATTAGAGAGTGATGGCAGTATGGGAAAAGAAAAACAGAGAACAAAGAAGGGTGTACGCCATTAAACTAAAAATAATATAAACCAATACTTATTTTCCAGAAAAGAACAAACATATTTAAGATTTTTTAAGAAAAAGGCTGAAAGACTGACCTGTAAGAGCAATCAAAACAATATGTACAAAAAGGCAGTGGTTTTGATCTTATCTAAATGATGATGGGTTGTGTAATTAGGTTAGTTCTGTTTTATTCTGTTAATTTTGTACAGGGAAAACTTCCTTTTAAAAATATTCATTTGGAAAAGTGAGATGACTCTTCTATATGTCTTGAAAAACAGTAATAGCTATATCAATTTAATTTTTAAATTTAAAACAGAGTTTTTTATTCAGTCAACTGCAAATGTTCCCCTTTCCTTGTGTGCACACTACTAAAAAATCTAATTTTGTGTTTACTACCTAATATGCAGCTACTGTTCAGCTGCTGAGAAGTCTTTGAAAAGCTAGTTCTTGCTCAGCTTAAAGGAATTTTATGTAAGTAGAAAATGGGATGACCCACATGGGATGCAGTTAACAAAAAGCAAAGAATTAAACAGAGAAACACAAGGAGTTTCTGACTGAAGATACATTAGTTAATTTATAAGAAAGGTACATTATTTTGCCCTCTGCTAGAGGACTGCTTAGGATTTAATTATGGCAAACTTCATCCCCCTAGAAATGTTCAGTAATATTTCCCTTGGGTATAATCATTAAGATCCAGAAACACATTAAAGTATTTTGAGGAGTCTACTGTTTACTTTCTCTATGTCATTCACATATAAAGGATAGATTGTATAAATATAGGTTCCAGCTGTTTATATTTCTGAAGCAGTAGGAAAGCTAATTGAAACACTGATGATAAGGCGTTTATATCATATTTATCAATATCTACTTGTCAACAGTATCTTTAAAGGCGTTGCAAAGCTTCAAATTGGAAGGCATTCTATATAAAGTGAGTAGTAATTTATTAGTAAGTTTATTTTTTTACAAATATGCTGAACAGATGCCTAACACAACATGAGGTAGCTCATAATTTACGTATTTAACTACATTAAACTGGAATCTCTGTAATTAAAATGAATAAAGCATTTGTAATATGTTTAGAACAGTTCATTCCACTGCATTTTAGGAATAGAGTTTGATTTTTTTAAACATGTGTAGAAGTGCAATTAATAGTCAGCATTAGCATTAGATATTATAAAGTTAGACTAATCCACAAATTACATTAATGTGCCTGGATGATAGTAAAATAGAGTCTTACTCATCTCTGGACACCTTCTGTGCATAAGAAACTATGATCACATATATTCTGATTATGACTGAATTAACTGCACAGTGTCTTGTACTTGATTTTATCCAGCTTCTACCCAATTCCATGTTGTTTTCTATAATGAACCTTTTAAAATATAGAGTAATGGGACCTTGAGGTTTCAGATAGGAAGTTTAGTTGTGATTAACATGCTTTTAGAGTAAACCCATGATTCATGTGAACATAGAATAGAATAGAGTTGAAGCTTTTGAAGACATTGGTCTGTATCTTGAATTAAAATATTATTGATCTTATCTAGAATAATACTATTTTTCTTAAAACAGAAGAAATGACAGAATGGTTATAATTAGATTAGAGTTTGATACTTTCCTAAAAGGAAATTTTTTCGTGTGCTGTGTGATAGCTGTGTGTTGCAATTGATGCCACAGAAGGTTTGTGTGATAGTGGGTTAAGCCTAGCCTTAAGCAAAACCAGAAGATATATAATTTTAGCAAGTAGACTGACACATACGTTATATGCTTATGAATAGTAGTGGGAAATAAGAAAAAAGACAGTTCATAACAATTCAGAGTTCTACATGTTAAAAAGATATATAATATTTTTAAATAGGCACAAGACTTAAAATGGCTGGGGAAAATATATTTGAGAAGTAGCCATGAGTATGCACACATGGAATATAACCACAACCTTCCTGGGAATTTATGTAATTCCCTAGTTTCAGAATTAGAAATACTGACTGAAAATACTGAAGGATTGGGTTTAAGCTGCTGTCAAGATATGAAGGTATCCCAATGGATTTTCATATTTAGACCATGTATTGCCAAATCAAGCATAATTTTAAGCCCTTTCTGTGGTATAATAGAATTTATTTTTATTTTTTTAATTTATTCTTATATTCTTATATTTTCAGTGTTATATTTACCTTTTAAGAAAACACAAGACAGTATATTGTCTTCCAGTCTAAAAAATTATGAAAAACATTTCCATATTTCAGTTTGTTCTGTTGCTTGTTTTTTTCCTAGTTATCTCCTGTGGTGGTCTTCCATCTCCACCAAATGGAAATAAGATTGGAACCTTAACAGTGTATGGAGCTACTGCAATATTCACTTGTAACACAGGATACACATTAGTTGGTTCTCATGTGAGAGAATGCTTGGCAAATGGTCTCTGGAGTGGTACAGAAACGCAATGCCTGGGTAACAAAACCAAATTTCTGTCCCTTGTTTTGTTTTGTCTTAGAGAAACAGTATAAAGGACTAGCTCTTATCAAGCAAACACGTTTTTATATCAATGAAAAATAAAGGTATCTTAAATATGGAAATACTCTGTACTGCATATGATTTTGTGATATTCTACTAGCATATATCTTTTTATTAGAAATTATATTATATTTTATGTTGTTGCAATGCTTTTCAAACCAGTTGGGTTTTTGAGTGACTCAAATAACTACCCACATTCACAGCACTTTTCTTTGTGAAACAGTGTCTGTGATGAAACTAAGCTGGAAGATAAGCCTCAGTTCAGGAGCATTCCTGACACATTTCAACTACAAATGAGTGTTCAGCTTATTGAGCATTCAGTCAAGGGAAGCAGACAAGAGATAAGTGAAGCAAAATCAACATTTTTTCAAACCCTAGGATTTATACATTTTGGACCTTAACTTCTCATCCCTACTCTTTCTCTCTTCAGATCTACTCGTATTGGTTTACACTCCTAATATAGACCTAAGAAAGAGGTTTTCTTTTTGAATAACATTTGAGGATCAGCAGTGGGTTTATTCTTGGTTGTGGATGGTGTATTTATTTCTGGAATCTGTTATTTACTTTGTCTGCCCTCATTTTGCAGATTTTCTTCTTGCCTTATAGCTAAATGTACTCAGTTGCTCTCAGGAAAGGAGGAATCTCCTCTTTCTTCTCCAGAGTTCCACCTCCCATAAAAAGCACCTTTCTTCTCTGCTGCCTCACCACATCATTTTAGCAGAAAATATACCTATCTAGTACGTTTAAACATAACAATTTGTCCCATCTGAAGAAAGTAATTCAAATCAAAACAGAGGAAAAAAAAATCTTAAGAGCATCAGTTCTTTAAACCTTCATCCCATCCAAAGAAACCCTGATGTTGTCATTGCATGAACCAAGTAAAAATATAATGAGAAAGAAGTTTTACATATACCTAAAGAATTAATATGAAATGGTTACTTGGAATTCTTAGACACCTGATTCCATTTTTAACTTTCTCAACATTAATGGTGTCACTGTGTTTCTGTGCTCACACAGACCTTTGGCTTATCAGGTTGCTGGTGCTCATTACCCTATAGATATAAGTAATAAATCTATGCTGGTTTGTATTAACTATCTAAGCAACTATCAAAATTCATAGAACTATCAAAGGGTAGTTTTTGCAGTTATTGAGCTTTGAGTTCATGCTCTCACCAAGGTGCAAAGCTGAAAGAAACGGCGACAGTTCTCCTGAGCAAAACATAGCAAACCAGAGCTGCATTTTAAAACACAGTAACATCCTCCTGGCAGAATAATCCATTAAAAGGAGAACATTTGCCTCACAATAACCAGGTGTGATGGGACCACATACCAACTCAACCATGTCTTAAAAACCCCAATTTCCAAGTATCATCAGTTTCATCTTAGAAGGTTATTAGGAATAGCAGATATAGTAAGATAAACATTTAACAGAGTACTAGTGACAACATCCTGCATTTCTGGAGATCTTTAATGCCTGAAAATACTTTTAGAGAAAATATTTCTAACCAGGTTGCAAGTTACAAGAAAATAATGCACTAACAGATAAAAGCATAATAATCTAAACTTGGTGAAAAATAAAGTGGATTTATAAGCTCCATATTAACTCTATTCTTCATCAATATAGAGCAGAAAATTTGGTGGGGTAAAGGAGAAACAGAAATGTAGGGGTCTTCTCCAAGGAAGGGATAAAATCTCACACTTTGTGTTCTGCTTGCCCCATTGATTGCCTTTCTTTTTCTTTTGATTCAGATATTAGTCTGTAGAAGAAAGGAAATAAAGACAGAAAGTTTTCAGAAAAAGAAAAGCATGATATAATGTATTCAGATCTGAATTAAGATTTTATAACCTTTCGTAATGTATTGCTAATTGACTCCATTTTGCAACAGCAATGTTTGTATTACAATTTTTGTGAATATAATTTTACAATCTGTCGACTCTTAAGATATGGAGTGATCAAAAATTGTGACCGTTGTCTCAAAGAGCTAACATAACTTCTAAATGTCAGTCAAGAGTTTTATAATAAGACTACTGAACCAACCTTGACCCATATGAAAAATTTTCTTAATTTAGAGGTTTCACAGGTTTCTTGAGAGCATATTTTATTAAAAAATCCACCCATAGCCTTCTTTTATTCTAATTTTAGTTGATGAGAAAATTACATAAATTTTATGTCATTGCAATGCTCTTTCAGTTCTTGATTTGTTGGAATATTAAATTTAAATAAGTCAAAATTTCCTGAAAAAAATATTAAATACAGTATGTAGAATGATCTATAGACGAAATTGCTCACATAGTAAGTCCAGCAACTTGCTAAATCTCCATTCGAGAGAAAAGGCATAATATTTTGCATTTTGTTCTGTGACAGTTGGCACATCTCAGCTATTTTTCTTCTTGAAATTCCCTGTGGTTCCCTGTGTTTGGCTTCAGTGCCTAACTACTTTTCAGTTCTTTACTATTTAGGTCTAGAAAATTTTTTAAAAAATCAAATGTATTCCTTTCTATTTCCCCTCAGTCCCTGGAAAAAATTAGGGAGCAAGTATTAGGGATTAAGCAAATTTCCAAGAATAAGAAAAATAAGGAGGTAATTGGAAATAGGCAGGATGGAACAATAAAAAGCAAACCTTGATAATCTTACTGCCTTTTCCAACGATTGTCTCATTGGATGTAGATTTCAACAGTAGATTTCAGCAGTAGATTTCTTTCACTTTACATTATTGTAGCAAAACTTTCGAAAGTCTCCCATAGCCTCCTTGTAGCCAAATTGAGAAGACAGGGACTGGATGGGGGGACTGCAAAATGGATGGAAAGTAGTTGAACAAACAACTTTTGAGGGTAGTGTTTCTTGATTTGAAGTGTGACTAGTAGCCAGTGGGTACTGAGTATGAATACTGAGGCCCATACTATCCAGCCTCTGTCAGTGACTTGGATAACAGGTTGGGATGCAGCCTCAACAAGTTTGAGGATGACAGCATATAATGGGAGAATGGTTGATACATGGATTGCAGCACTGCTAGACAGAAAGACCCTCAGAATCTGGAGGAATGAGCCAACAGGAAGCTCCGTAAGTTCAGAAAAGACAAATTCAGAATCCTACACTTTGCCTAGAAGAATGGCTTTCGTGACTACTGGCCTGGAACTGACTGGGTAAAGACAAACTTTACAGAAAGCAACCCAGGTGACTGAGTGGAGAGGCTCACTAGGAGTTAAAGGTGTGGCTTTGCAGTAAAAATATCACAGATTGGACTGCGGGAACCGAAGTGTAGTCAGCAGGTCATGGTTATTATTTCCTCTTCAGTACTCATGTGGAAAATCGTCTGTAGTGTTTGTGTCCTCCACCACACAGGAGAGAGATTGGAAACCGAAGCAAGCTCAGGGAAAGGGCCTATCAAGGGTTTAGAGTATGTGATAGACAAGGAGAGGCTGACTGAGGCTGGAGGAGAGAAAAGGGTAAGACGGATCATATTACTAATTTGGACTGAGAAAAATAAGATAAATTATTTCATGAGACATTTCAAGGAGAAAAATATGCTTTTAATTGCCTTGTTACTCTCTTGTCGTATTCTGTGTTGTGAGGGGAACAGTAGCTGTATAGGAAGTTGGGTGTGAAAAGCTTGCATTCATACTTTCTTCCAAAAATTTGCAGAGCGATACCACAATGTCTCCTTATAGACATCATCAATACTATTATTAGGATTATTCTAATAATCCTATACATATGAAAAAACAAATCAAGTGGCATATGTTTAATCCTTCTAGTGTTTTAGAGAAACCATTAAGTGTGAGTGTGATAAACTGTCTAGCATTATTAAAGGGGCTTTATTAGAAAGTAGATTAAATCCCAAAAAAAGATAAGTTACAAACAAGTTACTGTTGATGGATACAGCCTGCATGAAACAAGATCACACCCTCCCCCCACCATTTTAGCTGCAGTCATGATCCTCAGGTCCCAGTCCTCCCCTCTCAAAATGAGGATTTAGTCTCAGATAAAATCACTGCAGTTGTCACCAAAAATGAACTTTTTTCTCCTCCTTAGTCAGAAGAAGAGAAATAGTTTCCTGCTCAGCAACTCTGTTTTCAAACAAAATGAAAAATCCAGAAAGAATCAAAGCATTACTTGGCTTCCTTAGTGCTAAGACTGATATTATCCTGTAGTAATGCATTCTGTATTGTTTAACAGCAGCTGAAATAAGGAGAAAACAGTGCTGGTAGATGTTCCTTCCTTTCATGCCTTCATCTATTCTGGAAAATGCTTATAAATTCATATTCACAAAAGAATTCTAGTAAACTCTTCCTTATATTGCTTTCCAATTTGGACAGTACACTTTGAAATATCCACCCTGTACTTTTTTTAGGGTGAAGTGCCTTATTAAGGTTGTAATTTTCCTCAGAGAAGTGTGAGGTCTTTAACTTTCAAACCCATGCTATTATTTTATCACGGAGTTCTCATTTCTGTTATTCATGATTTTCTTCTTCAAAAAAGTAGAAGAAATATCATTTGTAGGTTTTATACCTGAGACCTTGTTCTGCACAGTGCAGTACTTGACTCTAAATATATTGTTTATTGAAAGGAAAGTTGATTTTTTTTCTTGTAAATTTTGGCAAGGATTGTCAAAATATATGTTTTTGGTGGGTTGTTCTTTTATTGTAGCTGGTCACTGTGGTTCTCCGGACCCAATTGTAAATGGTCACATTAGTGGAGATGGTTTCAGTTATCGTGACACTGTGGTCTACCAGTGCAATCCTGGCTTTCGACTTGTTGGAACATCTGTCAGAATTTGCCTACAGGATCACAAGTGGTCTGGACAAACTCCTGTTTGTGTCCGTAAGTATGATTAATTTTTCACTGAATTATTACTGCTATTGTAAACATAACTAAACATTAACAGTGGAGTGGATGATCAAAGGTCTTTGAACGAGGTGCTCATTATGATCCAGTCTCTAACCTAGCACAGGATGAACTACACTCAATATCCTCTGATTTCTGTTGTTTCAGAAACAGGATGACATAGACATTGAAGTGGGTTGAACTGCAGGCTGCAGCTGTGTAACTTAATCTGTTGCTTTCACTCTCTTTCTCCAGAAATAATTGTTATGTCAAATGTGGGTTTACTGAGTTTTTCCCCTATTTTTTTTCACCAGAAATAAAAAATTCCTTTGTATATTTTTGTTGTTTGGGGGACAAAGCTGGAATACTGTTCATCTGTGCAGTTTTGATGGTGACTGCCCATTTTTTCAAGCCGGCCTACCACTGCAAGCCCAGACATGGCATCAAATTATACTAGATCTGTTAGAAAATATTTTAACTTTTTTATACCCTTTAATAGGATTTGCTTTTTTTGCTCTTAATTCATCTGTTTTTGAAAATCCCATAATTAATTGGTAGAATTGTAGAGTCTCTCCTACTCTTACTTCCTTCCTCATTTGCATGGTTCTGACATTTTCTGAACCATCAGCCATTTTATCAGAATCAAGTCCAATTTCTCTGGGTTTTATTGCACTACTTTATTAAGTAGTTGATTTTATTTTAATTTCAGTTATAATAAAGTTCCCCATTTTTATACAATTTTTGTTATTTTTAATGGAGCTTTTATATCAATTATTTCAATGTTCTATTTTTTAAGATGTCTGCAATTCAGACAGAAGTATTTTGGTCTACCCAGAGACAGTAACTGAGATAATCAACTTTTCCGTTCAACACATTTTAGAATCTTTATTTCATTTCAGTTATATTGCTGGTAAGTCATTAGATTTCAAAATATTCAGTATTTTCTTTCTTAGGGGTAAAATGAAAATTTTTAACTGTATACTGTTGCAGGAAATATCTACCAAGTGTCATTGTCCTTTTGAAATCCTATTTATATCTTCAAGTGATTTATATTCATCAAAGGGGAAATGTCACCAGCTAGCATTATTACTTTTAGTGGTTTCATTTTACTGTGCAGTGAATAAAATCCCTT
>VXAY01004626.1:270525-309121 GCA_013399855.1 Oxyruncus cristatus
AAAAAAACACCCAAAAAAAGAAGGGGGGAGGGGGGGGGGGGGGAGGGGAAGAAAGGGGGGAGCTGAAGGCTGTTTCTTCATAAATGGGTGTTATTATTACTGTTATGGGAAGAACTGGCATCAATTTCTGTTATTACAGGTTGCCCGATACTTTTTATTACAACACGGTTTTCTTTTGCTTATAATGCTGTCAGACTAAAGAGCCATACAAGATGATTTATTTTATGTCAGCATCCAAACTTTGGATGATTTTCCTCCTTTCATTTATTTATTTATTTTAAAGACATTGTCATACAAATGACTTATTTCTGAGAAGGAAATGCTAGAAATGTGTCATACTGAAATATTCTTATGACTGAGCATTGTGGAGCATGAACTAGAAATATGGCTGTAGTGGTTGACCTTGTCTGGACACCAAGGGACCATCAATTTGCCCTATCACTCTCCTCCTCAGAAAGACAGGGGAAGAAAATAAGATGGAAAAAGACTAACAGGTTGAGATAAGCCAGTTTGCTGAAACAAAAGCAAAGGGTCACACACACAAGCAAAGTAAACATTTTAATTCACTACTTACCATCAGCAAGCAATGTCTGGCCACTTCCCAGGAAACAGGGCTTCAGCATGCACAGTGGTTGCTCCAAAACACAAACGTCTTCCTCCTCCTTTCTCCTAGCTTTTATGTCTGAGCAAATTTCATATGGTATGGAATATCCTTTTGGTCAGTTTGATTTAGCTATCCTGGTTATGTCCCCTTCAAATGTCTTGACCACCCCCAGTCTACTGATGGGAGGATGAAATGTTGGGAAAACGGTGCTGATGCTGTGCCAGCACCGCTCAGCAGTAGCCGAAACACTGGTGTGTTGTCAAGAGCTTTATAGCTACCAATACAAAGCACAGCACTATAAGAACTCCATCTCAGGAATACCCCATAGAACAGAAGAGGTATTATAGAGAAGTTTGGGGCTGTTCCTCTGAAAATTTGCCACAAACTGGTCTTTATTTTGTGAGATTTTTACAGAAAATAGCATCTTTTTATATTTCTAATTTACTTTGAAAGGAATTTGAGATTTTTAAAGTACAAGACTCTTAAATCTTAAAAAAATATTATCTAAGGAAGTACTTGGAGTTCTTCATCCATGACTACTTTAGCTTCTTATTTTCGTATAATAGTCAGCCTCCTTCATCTTGAACAATTTGTGATGCCCAGATTTTTCCCTATCTCTTTATTGGATAACTAGTTGGACCACACTTTGGGCACATATTTTCTAAAAGATCCTTGCACTTGTTGCTTATTAGAGTTAACAGGAAATATAAAGACTTGAAATTAGTTCCCTTTGAGTAGCAGCACAACAGATTCAAATGAAAAGGATAAACCTGTGTACAGTGTATTTATTTGAGCATGAGACGCCTCATTAGTACTAGAACAAAGTTGAAAAGTTCTGTATTTATCTGTGTGGGTATGTACACATTCTGATTTTACATTGTCAGTATCTATGGTTTCTATATTTTTCCATAATATTTTAATATCTTGTCACATGGAAACCTAGAGCTTGACCATAATAAGCTTATTTTATAAGCTTTACTTTAGCACAATCAACACAAATAATACACGTAATGGGAAAGACTTACTCCTCAAAAATGATTTCTTCATTGTCATAAGAAAATTAGATCAAAAGAATCACTATTTCAGCAAAACAGTGCAAGACCTTCAGAACAGGGATGCTTCAGAACTCCAGAATATTCTGAAGAAGTGCATCAAATTCAACTTTTGTCCCTATTACATTTTTAAGTATGCAGGGAAAAAAATTTTTCTTTTATTTATATTTGTAGGAATATAGCAAACCATATGCATTTTTTAAGGTCTGATACAGATCAGATGTGTATCAAAATGCATATATATGTATGTATAATCATTTTTATTACAACTTTACACATAAAGTAAAAAGTAGGCTCTAAAAGTTTTATTGAAAATTAAGCTTTTTGTCCTGGCAGTTAAGAATTCCGAATAAGTATATCCTAATTTTTTTTTCTTAAGTTTCCTGTATAAATTTCAACAACAAATTCAGAAGGGAAAAAAACTCAAACAAACAAACCAAAACAACAAAACCCCCCAAGTTCCAAAAGAGCTCAATCACCAGATGATTCTGTGGATCAGTGCCTTCCACTTGGATGCTAACCTGCCTATTTTTTTTCTAACAGCAATCACATGTGGACATCCTGGGAATCCAGCTCACGGAATGACTAATGGCAGTGAGTTCAATTTAAATGATGTTGTCAATTTTACTTGCAACACTGGATACTTACTTCAAGGTGCTTCTCGAGCACAGTGCAGAAGCAATGGGCAGTGGAGTAGCCCTTTACCCAACTGCCGAGGTAAGAAACTTTCTCTTACGTTCTTTGTTCTCTAATGACTTATTTCAGGCATGATCCTCCTTTACCCTGCATTCAAAATACCAGGATATAATTCATAATGACCTTTGGAAACTTATTGCCATCTTTATTTGAGTTTCTTCCTTTCCGTGTCAGAAATTTTATTTAGGGCTGGATACTGGTGAAGCCTCAGCTTTTCAGTATTTTACCTCAAAGTTCTCAGACTGCAATCCCCAGCATTTAGTTTATAAACATATAAAGTGAACTTTGTATCACAAAAGTTATATTACCTTAATAAATCACAGTTGGCTGTCTAGTCTGAACTAGGTGCATTTTAGTATACTTTCCATAAACGATTGATTATTCCTATTAAAACATAGTTATGCAGTTGAATATTTATGCATCAAAGCACTATTAATTCTTCTGTATTTCCTAGCAATACCTGAGAGGCGCTCATAACTTTTGTACTTGATTTTTCTTTCCGCACAAAAAAATTTTAGAGTAAGATTTAATTCTGATTGGATTTTTTGCAAGGACTTATCTGAGGTTGATTACTGATATACTATGGGTAAAATAGACATGTTTGAGTGATGAGAATGAAGCAAGTGGTTTGTGTTATGAGAAAATGTGTATCAAACGTACATATCAGGGAGGGACAAAGAGAAACCATTTTAAAACACAATCTAGAATTCTCAGATTGAATTATTTACCCAGATGCCAGTAATGTAATTATGAATAAAAGGGAAACAAGTCTCTGCAATTAGCCTGATTTTACTCCTTCCATTTATGACAACTGTTTTAATTTCTTTAACTTTTGGCTATCATTGCAGAATACGAACCTAATATCTAATCTTTGCTCTCAGACATATAAAATCTGTTCACTCGTCTATTGCTTTTATGTCATATACCCCAAAATATCTTCTACTGGTGTAGTACATGCTTTGTCAATGCTGAGTCCAATAAGATGCTTATATTTAATGATATTGCACATTATTTTATTTTCTTCTAAACCACTGAGGCAGACTAAATATCTTCTGACTATGAAATAGATGCAAATTGACAGAGAGGTGAAAGGCAAGACACGAGGTGAATCATGTAAGATCTACTGAAAGATCTCAACAGCCTGAAGAAAACTTGCTGACATATTGTATATCCTTCAGTGCTTTTTTCTTGACGGCTCCAGAAGGACATGTAGGTTCTAGTTTATTGCTCTAATTTAAAAATGTTGTTCCTGGTCATATTCAAAGCTGGAATTTTCTAGGTTCATTTACAAATTTTAATAAGTGCGAATTTCCAAATATGTAAACCAAAAACATATTAAAAAATTCTTAGTGTCTGGAAAGAATGAGATTATTATGCCCACCATGGAACGTGCAAAGAAATAGAACACAAGAATTTATCCAGAAATGCAGTGCCTAGTAAGCTTTCCTTGAGTATTTTCTTTCACGGGAAAAAAGTTCAATCAACGTAAGTATACTTTTTGTTCTTTGTAAGTTGTCTTTTATGGGCTAAAGGAAATTGCAGTCAACGACGTTGTGCTAAAGATACAAACATTGGGACTAATAAGAAGTTAACTTCAGCTATTGTACCTTTATTATCTCCACCTGTTGGTTTATTAAAAATCTTATTGTATTACAATTGTTGCTCCTAAGAATAATAATTATCTTTGGTGATTAGCTCATCATATTGTTTCAGAGTTGGCTGATGCAATTTCAAGCTCAGTGTGTGTGGAATTAGATCTTTCATTCTCATTAAAACAATAAAGAGATGGCAATTCCCTGACTCACTACCTTCAGAATTTATTCAAGTGAGTTAACTAGCATAGCAATATAATTATCGGAACAGAGAAACCGGAATTAGCAAACTGTTTCTATTTAGGTTCATGTATTTTTTTTCCCCTTTTATACTGTTTTGTTTTGCTAGACTTTAGTGAACAAACTCCTCCATTTCATCTGTGAGGCATTTAAGTAAGGTTTTATTTGTTGAAAATACACACACTTTTTCACTTATCCTGTAGATGCAGTCTGGATCTGCTCTGTTTGACTGTCAGAGGCAGAGATTGAGTAGCTTTGCTGAAGCTCAACCCCATTTACGATCTGAGTTACTTGTCTATTTACGCTGAACTCTAGTACATTTCTTAAAAGGAAAACAAATCAAAGTGAAAGAGAGGAAAAACAATGCAACAACTGAGAAGATTTAAAAAATAAGAACACAGGAATTAGGACACTTACAGTAACTACAATATTTCAGTTGTCTCTTCTGTCCACTTTTATTGTCCTTTTTTAATTTATCACATGAATTTCTGTTTGATCCAGGCCAATTCATGGTCTGAAATTTTATTTAGGGAGATTGGTTTTCTTAATGGAGTGAGTATTATAGATGCAACTCTGCCAAGATCCATTCACTTAACCATGGCAAACTCCTACCAGAACAGAGTGGCACAGAGTTCCTCAGTTGAGTATCTACAGTTTTGTCTAATCTCATGCAGGTGGTGTAAACCTGGGCTTTTGCCATTCATTCAGTGTTTCTTCACTTCGTTCTTCCCTTCACTTAGTATTTCTTTCTCTATAGTAACATGTATTTTTCAGTGACTGTCTTGTATCTCTTCCATCATGAACTGTGAGGACACAGTTAGTTTTGTCACCCCCTCTTTTGTTCCCCCTTCCATGCACCCTGCTAGAGCCCAGAGTGCTTCGCTAGCTGGCAGTCACCAGCTGTAGCTGCTCACCTCAGGGACAGACTTAAACTGTTTGAAAAAGATGTCATGAAGTTTGCAAATTCTCCAAGAAACCTAATTTTGGCTTCTAGAGAGGAATGTACTGTCTAAAGGAAAAATAACTGTTGTAAATATGTTCGTGCACTGGAAGATATTTAGTTGTTGCATAAAGGGTATAGTAAACATCCACTTCAGTTTAAGCATGTTGGTTTTAGAGTAGTTCTATACCACTGAACTGCTACATGCAACTCTGATGTAGAAATTTGGGAGATTCTAACTTCTTACTTACATTTAAAATGTTCTATTGTCTAGATAATTTTTATTGTTTCTTCTTTTAGGCTAGCATAGTGAGTTGACCTTGCAGCTGGTATGTAGCAGTTTCTCTCTGCTGTTCCTTTCTTCTCACTTTTTTTTGTCTTCTCTGGAGTGTGTTTTTCCACAGGCTGCAGAGATTATCTACTCCTTTATGCACCACCCTCTCCTCTAAACTCAGTGTTCCCTTTGTTGCTTCTCACTTTTTTCCCTTTTTTTTTTTTTTGATGTGTGTGGCCTCCTTTCTCTGTTGTATTTTGCCCTTGCCTAAGTACATTTTCAGGAAACACAAACTTCCCTCATGGACTTGTCTGTGATTTGAAGAGAGACTGAGGGCTGGGTTGTTCAACCTAGAGGAGAGAAGGGGAATCTTGCTTATCATCTACGCTTATCTAAGGGAGAGTGTGAAAAAAGAGGGCTGGACTTCTCAGTGGTGCCCACTGCAAGGATATGATGCAAGAGGCAGAAAATAAAACATAAGAAAAAGATTTTTAAATGTGCAAATGGTAAAACACCCAACCAGATTTCCCAGAGACATTATGGATTGTCCGTTCTTATCGGCATTCAAAACCTGACTGGACAAAGCCCTGGGCAAGCTCTTTAGCTGTCTCTTACATTGTGATTCTGCACAATTTATGACCAAAGACTATATCTGTACACCAACTATATTGCTTATGTGAAATTTACTCTTAATGAATTGATTAGAACTTCACTAAAGCAAGTAATAGCTCTTCTTTTGGTATATGCCTTTACTTATAAAATTCCTTTTATCTAATGGGTGGAAAATATTTGTTCTAAAGTTCATTGTTAGTGATGAATTATGAATTTGTGTACAAAGAAAGTAAATCTTACAGCTCCTTAAATATTCTGCTAGGAAAGGACTGATGTTCCTTGCAAACCTGTATCATTTAATCCAACAGAGATTTTACATATGACCTTTAATTCAAACCTCGGTTGAGTTCACCTGAATCAATAATGAACTTGGCTTCACTCAGCTGAGACCTTACACAAAGTACTGCAAATTAAAGATTGCTGCTTGAAGCTACTGCAGAATTTTTGGTTTATTTTATTTTATTTTATTTTATTTTATTTTATTTTATTTTATTTTATTTTATTTTATTTTATTTTATTTTATTTTATTTTATTTTATTTTAATGTTGAAACTGAGCTACCATGTATGTATAGTATACCTTGATATTTTCAGAAAATAAAGCTGGGCAGTTATTAGGCACCCCTTTGCAATGATATATTGCTTCTATCTGTTGTATCAGCAGCATGTTAACCAATTAACTACTGGCACTAGTTATAACTATAGGGGGAAAATTATATGAGGTTTCTTGGCTGACAAAAAAGTAATGCACACAAAAGATCATATGTACCACTTGTATGAAACAAAGGATTTCAATATGTTTGTGTATCCTAAATGCATGGAAAACGCTTTGCAATGATATTTCCCTCTATTCCAGAATGCTCTTATTTGGGTAATTTAAGAATGATTTTATCTGTTCTATTTAACTGTTTTGGCTCAGTAAGTGAGACCTTTAATCTCTTCAAATGTACACATTTTTTTAATATTGGATTTGGATCTGTGTTCTGAGGTAACCCAATCTTTAAAATACCTATGCCTCGGAAAAGCTGTGTTCCCACTGTTTCTGTCACAAGAGAAAAAATAGCATGTTGTGATGTTCAGGCACTTTATGAGATAGAAACTCCAGATTTTTTGAATTGTTTAAACAATAGTATCTGTTTTAAATTTTATATTTAATCCTCTTGGTATATTTAGATTTTAAAGATTTGCAGTAGTCTTGTCTGGAATGTCAAGGTCACTGAAGTATTATTTTAAATTCATAATTTGTGAGATAGGACATTTTCCTTTCTACATGAACTCTACCTTTATTTATTTGATAAATAATAGGTCAAGTAGTCAGTTGCTTCCTTTAAACTGGAATCAAACGGCATCAGAAAAATCCCAATACCCAAATCTCTGTTCTCTTCTGCAAACGTGCCTGAGCAGGACTTGGTGCAGCCTGAATCTGCTATCCCAGAATTAGCTATGAAAAGACTAAATCCTAAATCGAGTATGTTCAGTGTGGATTTTTTTTTTTCATTAACAATTTGGAACCACTTTCTATTTTGTCTTCAGAAGCACAGAAAGACAATCTCTATGCTTTCTACTTTTCATAATAACTCTTAACCACCAAAATGAGAACTGAATCAGATTGTCTCATCAGGGCTCTGCACTCCTGATTGTGATGCAGGTCATTTTTCCATATATTACACTCCTGAATTAAACACCACACTTAACCACATCTTCTAGAATACAAGTATTTGCAAGAAGATTTTCTTGCTAGGATTCCTTTGCTTTGGCATTGGATAAACTGGCCTATCACTTACTGCCTGTATTAAGGAAGAGTCATGTCTTTTAACTTATTATAGATGAGATTTAAGAGCTTTTCTCCTATTAAAAATATGTTTCTTAAAAATGGAAATATTTTGCTCAGACGATCTTTTTGGCAAAGTTACGAAGGTTTGTGTTAGCTCACATTCTCCACTCTATCAGTTAGTCCAGGGTATTTGTTAGTAATAAAGAATTCAGGTCTCTGTTTATTTATACTGCTTTTGTACTGAATTTCTCTATCTCATTACTGATAGTTTCTTGAAAAGTTTAATTACACTTTTTTGTCTCATTGAGAATCTAGTATCTACAAGGAATGCCCAATTTTAGTGTGCTTTCTTTAGTGAGTATATCATTTGAACCAGGGGTAATATGTTCCATTCCTTCACTGACAAGAAAAATAACCTTTCTGATGACAGCTGATTGAAAGGTGGGAGAGATTGAGACTGATGACCAATTCTTCTCATCCACAGACAAAGCAGCTCTGAATTTAAGCAATTTTCCATCTATGGTGGTATCAAGGATTTATATAAGCTGAGAAATGTTATACTTTGTTCAGTTTTGTTTTTCCAAAGTCAGGGGCCTTTGCTGTGACTTTTTTATATTTTAAATGTCGGAGATAACTAATCCATTCATGTTAATAGCATGTTGATATACTTCAGAAGGATAATTAGCACCAAGTTTCCTAAATAAAGAGGTGAAGTGCCATAGGATATGCCATGAATTTTCTGAGATATTTACCTGAATCTGGCAGGAATGACACACAACTTAAAATTATTTCTGCACCACTGTGGAGGGAAATCTTCCTGGAAATCAGGCAAAGACATCTCAAAAGGTAGTAGAAACATCTTTTGGGGCAACTGAATAGAGCTCCTCTTCCATGTGAAAAACAATGCTCTGATTAAGAAAAAATATAAAAAGACTTTAAGACATGATCTCAGAGTTTGTACTATTCTAACAAAAGTTATTGTGTTGGTACTACTTATATATAGATCCCAACAAAGGACTTATGTCCCTATGCATGTTCTAGATACCAACATTAACGCAATATTTTTAAAATAAAAAAAAAATTAAAATAGTGTTGATCAGATATGAAACTTTATAAAAGAAAGTTAAGATTGTTTCTGTCATGTAAGAAAAAAAAGNTCCCAACAAAGGACTTATGTCCCTATGCATGTTCTAGATACCAACATTAACGCAATATTTTTAAAATAAAAAAAAAAATTAAAATAGTGTTGATCGGATATGAAACTTTATAAAAGAAAGTTAAGATTGTTTCTGTCATGTAAGAAAAAAAAAGAGTGAGAACAAGAATGAAATACTGTGAATTATGTACATTTTTGATATTCATTCAACTTTTTAACAGAAAGCTGCCCTAAAGGACTCTGACATGGTCTTTTCACTTCTTTGTCCTCAAGGGTTTGAATCTACTCAGTGTGAGATTCCGAAGTTATCAGGGCAGACTTGAAGCATTCTCCAGCTTTTCTCAGAAGACTAAACCGAGACTGCCAGAATTCATTTCCCATGTAGCCCTTGGCAGGTGTCATTGAGAGAAAGCAATCTCCTTCTGCTCTCACTGTGATTTACAACTGAGTCCCCAGGGTGAAAGGCAATCAGGGAAAATACTGCCCTAGTTCTGTATGCCGACCAACTCAAATTCTTTTCTGAAGTACTCCTTACTGCAGACCTTCTTAGCAATAGCACACTTGTGTATATATTTAAAAATCTATAGCTGATCTTAAATGGCATTGCAGGCATAATTTTGCTTGCTCTTTAACTTGAGGGGTAATATTCTCTTGCATAATCACTTGATAAGACTTCATGTATGATGCAAGAATTTTGTTGCACAGAGCATATGCTTAAATTATGCATTCGGTGACTATTCTGTATTTCATTCATCATTGATCTGTCTAAACAGATACTACTGGTACAAGAATGAGGACTCTGTATCACACAGACAAACTGATACTTTGGGACTGCAATATATTCCTTGAACATTCCATATTTCTGGTCTGCATGGAGTATTAAGTTTTTCGGTTCTCCTTATTGACTTGCAAAGATAGTTCTGTTAGAATTGCTTTTAGGTAGTTTTAGGCCAGTATATCTTCACAAAACAAAGTTCTTTTTACTTAATTTCTAATACAGACTTTCCATAAGCTAACTTGGCATGCTAACCCATCAAACATCAAAAGACACTAAACCTGACAAGCAGTATGAATCTTGTCCTATAGCTTGGGAAAAAAATCACTAGTGTGTGTCCTCATTTCAATTTCCTCTAGTTTTGTGTATTTGTTCATGAAATCTCACTGTAAAAGTGTATACACTACTTAAGCTGCACGTGCTGAATTTTTAGTGCTATAGTCCTGACCTAAAACAAATGTGGATGATATTAAATATTGGCTACTAAACATGCACCTATACTGTGGATCTATGTGAGTACAGCAAGGAGTCCTAGTCGCATCAGGATAAAATATCTAATGCAGAAAAATTTAATATTATTTATATATGGATAAATTGATATTAATTCACATTTGGACTGTTGAGGTAGGAGTATAATTATTTTTTTTCCGGAGGGTTTTTACAGTCATAAAACACAATTCCGTACTTTTTTCCTATATAGAGATTATTTAAAGAAAGAGCTGCTCTTACTGGTATAGTTGCTAAAATAGGTAGACATCAGTAGAATTTAAAAGTGCTATTTTGATGCAGTTACTTTTTGATATGCAGTTTCATTGCAAATTGTTGAACTGATTAGAACATGGGCATAGGTCTCAGAAGATCTGAGTTTAGTTCTGTGTAGTTGAGTACAGCTGAGTACAGTTCAGTACAAATATTCCATGCAACCCTGAACATCAGCTTTTGGTATTATGGATCACAATGCTGATATTGTATTATTGTGAAGTTGGTTATCAAATTACCAGATAATAGCAGTTTTAACTAAATAGAATTATTGTGAAATATTAATTTCTGCATTTGAAATTAAATCTATCTCTATTTTTAAACTACACAGTGCTCCGGCACAGGAGCTTAATTGCCTCTACTTATTTAGAAGGTTCTCCAACAAGTTTTTCATCTGAACCAAGGGGCATATTCACAGGAATTATTTGGAGCATGGTTCAGGGGTTAGTACAGACAGCAGGACCATTCCTCATGAGCAGTTCAGAGAAATTCTCCCTAGTCTGGAGGTTAGCAGAGCATAACAGCATAGATGTAGCCACCATCTCCTGGCCTCATGCCAGAGAACAAGTGCTGGCATTCTTTACTTTGCATTGATACAGATGTAGATTCAAATGTTTAGGAATGTGTATCTATATATAAATATGTGGAAAAATTGAGTTTAAGGATATGCTTGTACAAGGTAACTTATAACTATGCAGAGGATGGAGGCTACTTCCAAAAGCAGAAGCTTTACAATGGCATCTACACAGCACTACACCACATGTAATTGCCTGAGAAACAGGGTTAATTGGGATGCAGCATGTGGTGCTTCTGGGAACTGTGCTAGTTTCTGTAAGAAAGAATTGAGCTGTGAATACAGACATATGAGCTCATTCAGATCTTGGTTAGTATTTTGGTAAGGCTTTCTGACAGTGTGCTGTACATTTTACAGACTTTCACATGCATCCCTGTTCTACAGTTATTAGTAGTTATATTCCCAGTGAAAGAATTAGACTTAACTGATATTGATTAGTAATCATTGAAAAAAAGAAGTAACAAAGAATGTGTAATGTAAAAAGAATAAAGCTTTTTCTCTTGGTAATAGAAATCCCCAGAAAGTAAGAATTTTCTGAGTTCTTCAAGGCAAGTACAGAGACTTGCACATCCAAATTTTTCACAGGTTCCAAAGAGCAGTGACTACATTTTTTCCTATCTTGTGGGATAGAAAACAGCATAAGGAGGTAAAGAGGTATTTGTTTCTGTCAGTGAAATCTCAGTGTAAACACATATTTATTTAACCTACACATATTTGATTTACATATAAAATTGATACAGCATTAAGTTTAAAAAAAGTTGGTAGTATGAAATATAAGCTGAACTGTTACAATGTAAGCTAAATGTAACTTCTCTTGGGAATTATTTCATAAAATTCACCATAAAACAAAACAGGAATAGTTTCAATTAGGAGACTCTGTAGCTTCACTACTACTCAGAAACAAAAAAAAAACAACCACAAAACAAACAGGTGGGTCTCTTTCACTGAACATCATCAGTGTAGGTAATGCCTTACTGGTGCTTTATGTAGATCATTGCAATACCTAGTGCTTTTTAAACATGTTTGACTTTTCTGTGTAATTGATCCTCAGTGTTTTTAATAACAACTGGTAGATGAAAAATGCCAAAGAGGGTTCTCCTTCTCAACACAACCCCAAATATTACTTCTAAAATATTTTTTATGAAGGAAAAAATTTGAATTCATATGGGATGTTCTTCAGATCTGGGAAGATCTAGGTATGTTTGTCTAGAATTATGAGGTTGAAATTGCGAACGTTGAATACTTTTAAGATCATGGTTTTAAAAGACAAAGGGAAATAAAACCAATTATAACTGGATTTTGCCCCAAATTAAGTTCTAGGATGTTAATATTTATTTAAAATCATGATACTTTTTAGCTGAATGAATGAATGAATGAACATTTGCAAAAGCTACCTCATTCTAGTGTATAATCTAGTCAGCAAATTCAAATTTTATATATGATAAAAATTAACAGTTTGAAAAAATATTATTTGGGAGTAAAAAGCATTTCATTAGTGACTCTGTATGTCTTACATCTGAAATGATAATATTATCTGATATTCTTCTCCATTGATTTTTTCATGAAAATTGATTTTCAATAGATGACATACTCAAAAGGTAGATTCCTGTCATTGTTTGATGAGCTTTAATTTATTATATTAATAATATTCTAAGTATTTTTTATTATTTATTTATACCATTATCTTTAGATTGAAGGCAGGTAAAGGGGTGGAGTAGGTGTTTGTAACTTTTCATATAGTTTTCAGCTTAACAGACAGCAAAATTTGGTGTTTGCAAAGGTCCCATCCAACCCAAACTATTAAATGATTCTATCATTCAGTGTTCACAAGAGAGTATAAAACAAATGATTGGGGAGGGTAGATATACCTTATATAAAAACTAAACAGCCATGATTAAACTCCATAATTTTTTATGTTTTTAACTGCTACCTGAAAAAATTACTTTATGCTTTTTGGTGCTTACCCTCACTCCTGCTCCACTATCAAATATTTGATTTTCCACCATCTTCCTTTTTCTATAAATTAATAGCAGAAGATGTTTTTGTCAATCTTGAAAGCATTTTTTTTTTATTACAGGAAATTAAAAAAGAAAATGTTAAAGTGTTATTTAAACTACATATTGATCTGATTTTAATTTGGTTTCATTCACATAAAATTACACAGAAGACCAAACTAATACTACCAAGAGAATGATAAAAAATTCTTCCAATTTCTCTTTGAACTTGTGTTTCCAAGGCTATTACAAGTACTGGAGTAAAACTGTAGTATTACTTTCAAAGCAAAAAAATCTAGAGATTTACTTAGAGTCAACATATCTGATATTTAAGTCAAAACCCACAAAGGATACCGTATGGACCTCGGTCATGAGCTGCTAGTGAAGTAATGAAAGTAATTATCACACTTATAACATTGCTATTATTCATCAGTAATGAATACTGTTTGTCTTACAGTGGTGAACTGTTCTGATCCTGGCTTTGTGGAAAATGCAATTCGGCATGGACAGCAGAATTATCCTGAAAGTTTCAAATATGGAACAAGTGTGGCATACCATTGCAAGAAGGGCTTTTATCTGCTGGGCTCATCTGCACTGACCTGTAAAGCTAATGGATTATGGGATAGATCATTACCAAAGTGTTTGTGTAAGTATTTGTTCAGTTGGATTAGTATTAAAGAGTGCTTCATTATTGAAAATCATGATAGACAAAAAAAAAAAAGTGTAGCCATCTGTTGAAGAACAAAATTGAACTTTAGGATCAACATATTGCAAATTGTATGTCTCACTAAGAAAACATTAAGAGAAGATATCATGCAACTTGCAATTGTTAAAAATGTGTTTACAGGGAACTGCGGAAGTAATATTTTAGTGCCAGAAAGTTAACATTAATTTCCCCTTTTGGTGAATTGTTAAGATATCTGAAAACAGCTAGGGAAAAATTTTGCTTGAGAGAGTCTTTTCATAACATCACTTCGTACTTCCTCCATCACTTTTTCCTCAGAGAGGGAAGAAATTTTCTGGTGTTTCCTATAATCAATTCAGTGAGCTGCAGATCTTTAAAGAATAAGAGTTTGGCTGACTTTAATTTCCATTGAGATATATTTCTTCTGTGGTCACTATTAATGTGCTGACATGATTTCTGATTTACAATGCAATTATAGGAAATAATAAATGAAATTGAAGTATAATTTGAAATACATCAGATAATTTAATACTTTTTGCTTTACAAATTCTGATTTTTTACTAAAATTATTTGTTTTATAGACTTAGAGCAATAAATGTAATTAGGTTAGTGAATTTATTTCTTTTTTATGCTTGGTCTTCATGCTATTATGTATCTAATATTCACATGACCCAAGCCATTTTGTTTTGATGTTTCACAAAAATCTACACTTTCAATATCTGTCAATAAGAGCTATAATCTGAAAAAATGGGTTTATTCACATTTCAATAGTAAAATAATTAGGCAAAATATGGCATTTTAAATACAAAACAGCTGTATACATTTTTTGCTTGGCAAGAACATTTGACTGATGCAAGCATATTCCTTATTTTTTGTATCTTAAAAAAACCATTATGAAAGTCAGTGGCCCAAATCTGTCAGTGATCCCTTCCTACTTCCAAGACTGGAGTTTCAATGTACAGAGATGCTCCTTATGGGGGGGACAAAAGAGGATGGAGTATCTAAATCACCCAAAATAGCTACCCATCTTTCCACATCAGGTGTTTTGGTGGTTTGATAGCATTTATATGACTTTCTGCATTTAGACAGACCTCAAGAAAAATCATAGGTATTCATTCCTTTATGATAGGAATTCATGCCCTTTCTCTAGGGATTATTGATTGAGTCCATAGGAAATTTCAAATGAGCCTGGGAGGTACCTATATCCTTCAATCACCTACCAGATTAACTCTTGCTAATCTGCTGCTGCTGGTGGTCTGAAACACCATCTGAACCCTAAATATCATTGGGACAAATTAAATTTCTTTCCTCTAAAGAAAATTCAATTAAATGATTAAGGCTCTTTGTAAGAGAAAAATCTGTTTATCTATTCAGATATTAACTTACTCCGAGCTTTTTCAAGTACTATTAGAGAGATGTGGTTTTCAAAAGTTATCAGTGAAAATCTCTTTTTTTCAAGTGTGATTTTTTCAAGATTGATTTTGGTGATAGGGCAAAGTGATTGGAGAGGCAGTTGAGATAAGTTTTGAACCCAAAGTAGACACAGTTTACCATGAACAATTCTAGCTCAAGAATAAACAAATAGAAATTTCTGACACTGCTCTTTTCTTTGTAAGGCAATAACTACATATGTTATTGCTTAAAAATGAGTGCTTCTTTTCTTCTTCATCATCTGGGAAAAAAAATTCATGCTACTCACTACAAATCATTATAAACCCACACTAACGTTACCTATGTGTGGTTTTATTCCATATAATCTGATCACTCACTGCAGCTCCTTCCAGAATTGTGGCAGGACTTGGATTTCCATGATACTGAAGTAAACTCATTAGGGTAACTGATCTGGCTGAAAATGAAACACTGTTTTTTTTCTGTAGGAGTACTATTCAGCCAGACCAGTGTCCTGGTCTGGCATACCAGTTGCTACATGAATGCTTAAGCCAACCCAAGAAAAACAAGAGAAACACACAGCATCGGTCAGAACCACAAACCTTGTCAGAAATCCATTGTGCAGTCAGTTGACATTATTGTGGGATCTGGTATGACAGAGAAAATTTTGTTATCTGTCAGAAATAGTCATCAGAAAAATAGGGATTTTTTTTCTAAAAAGATATTTTAATCATAGATAATTCTTTCAAGTAACTTATCAAACTGCTAAAGTTCAAATGGTCTATTTAAATGCTGCCTGTTCATGTGACTGTTTAATAAATTTATGAAAAATTTTTCTTTGTTATTTCTTTCTTTATTGGATGACCTATATTTCCTCACATAATTGATCTGAACTCCTTGTTTGCTAGTTATTATGTACCAAAACTGTTTATCTGAATTTTTTCTCAGACAAAAGGTACACATTTAACTTAACCATAAATATGATTAAAAAATTGCAAAAATGTTCAGTAATCCCTTTTCCTCTTGCTCAGTCTAGTGCAACACATTGCTATAGTAATACTACAGAATATTATTTTCACTATACTGCTTTTACTGTATCTAGTTATTTTTTAGATATGATAGAACTACTTACCATTATCATTAGCACATTGCAACATTAACCTTATTTGGTTTATTCTTTCCCAACTGTAACTGAAATAATGTGTAGTATTTGTAGGGAAGGACAGTGAACAGAAATGAATGAGGAAAGAAAGCTCAAAATTTTCAGAGAATGGCTGAACCGGATGGGTTAATTTTATATGAAGTTTTCTGTTTAATCTTACAAATGACCAGTAAACCATCTATAGCAACAGCAAAACTGAAGACATGAAAGAGTTGAAATCTGGACAGAAGTGTATATTGTGTGGAACCAGCATTATATTTAAAGGTTATAATAGGTTCTTTTTCTGTTCCATGAAACCATAATATTGTGCTCTTTCCTTTGTTAGCCATTTCTTGTGGACATCCTGGGGTACCCGCAAATGCAGTTCTTTCAGGAGACAAATTTACATATGGCTCCATAGTTCACTATTCTTGCACAGCAGGTCGAAGGCTCATAGGAAATTCTACAAGGGAGTGCCAAGAAGATAGCCACTGGAGTGGGACCCTCCCTCACTGTTCAGGTACATGTACCAACTATTATCTGAAAGTCACCTTGTCACATAAATAAAGCTTTCCTCATGCATGTTTTTAGCTACAGTCAGACATTTATTTATTTTCCAAGTATATTTTAATTTCACCAATAGCCACTCAGCTATATCATACCCATTTATTGAAATATTACCATAATTGCCTCATTCTCTTAGTCATTACTTCACAAATTCACTCCTTAGCTGGATGTTATCATTGTGTGCTGTAGTGTATAGAACATGTAAAACAGTTCTTAAAACCAGCTTGAGTTTTGATTGAAAAGGATGCATACATTAAATTTTATTTTTATGAACACTGTTTTGAGTAAACAAATGTTTTTACACCAGAAAATGTTGAATAAAAACCTCCACAGCAAAGATACTAATGGTAAACTTCATACATATTGCTCCTCTTTTCGCTTATGGAAGTATACTTTATTAGCGTTGCAATATGCAAATACCATAAATGTCTGGCATGTTCTTGCTGTCAGAAAGTACAGGAACAGTTTATTCTCCCCCAGATTATGCAAATTTAATAGAAGCCATAAACCATTTCACAGTTTTGTTGAAGTGATGAGCTCAGACAAGGGTTAGCTGCTAAGGACATCCAAAGCATTTTAATGGGTTGTGTAAGGGAAACAAATCTACACACTTCAATATAAAAGAAAAGAAATACCTGACTGGTTTAAGAAGAAAATTTCCTAGTGAGAAAATTGTTTATATTTACTCATTATAAAATTTGCTTATAATTCCCTTTGAACTCATGGACATGCCCACTGTTGGGCTGATCCAAATTAAGGCAGATTTGACCAGATTTGAATATTTAATAGGTGTAACCTATTCAAATTCAGTACTTTGAAAAAGCTCTAAATAACTGTTCATAGAAAATGGTCCATTTATGAGCTGATTCTGGAGGGATACTGAGCAGAATTTGTAATATTAGGAAAAAGAAGTGAATTTAAATCACCAGTATTTCTTTTCTGTTCTATGCTGCTCAAGGAGGAAATAGTTTAGAGTCTTCTCACACTGCTGGATCTCATAGTCCCTATGCCTAGACCTGAAAGGAATCTCTGTGGGACAATCATATAGCTTTCCCACAAGGCTTTTCTTGTTTATCTTAAGCCTACATTTATGTCACTTAGACCATTTCATCCAGCATAATACACCAGATCTGAAATTGCACCAAGACTTCAAAACTGTTAAGGTCAGAGCCCTCTAGTGCTGTTATCCAACATTTCTTATCACAAGGAAAATTCTCATACTGTCAGAGGGAAATTTTAATGGCTAATAATTGAGGCTCTTCAGAGATCAGTCAGAAATATGATAGTATTTTTATAGACTCATAGATTTTGAGAACATGCAAGAGCATGATACTCATGTCCTAGGGTGGAGAAAATATCTCTAGTTTCCCCAGGAAAATGAAAATCTGTCTCTGTTAGCTTAATTAAAAAAAAAAACCTGAAAAAAAACCAAAGAAAATCTATCTAAAAAACAGTCAAAGAAAACCCTAAAAAGTGTCTCATTTCTCTAAGGTATTTAGAATTATAAAAATGACTACACTTTTCATGTTAGATATTCAGGAGATTACTCCATCAAAATACAGTATGAATAATTCGTTGTCATAGTGTCAATGAAAGAATGATTGTACCCAGGATGGCTGAGAACTCTAATTGGTTTTGTACTTCAGGGATATGAAAAACAGTCCAAATATTATGTTTAAAACCTGTAGTCCGTTTCTGCATGGTATTTATTCTTTATTATATATTAATATATGTTTGAATGAATGATGGTTCTATGATGGTATAAATATGATCTCAGGGTCTGTTGTCACCTGGGACCTGTTGCAATGATGACCTCTTGTATCTTATGAATTAAGCGATAGTTGAGATTGTCGTTTAAGATGACTCACACTCATTTTTCAATAATGGATAGGTAGTCTTCTACATCACTAAATAAAAAAGGATCTCGATCTTCATAATACTGTAACTGACTTTGTCTATACCCTTTGACTATAAAATTGCATGATCCCAATTCAGATTTTCTCCAAGTCAAAACTAGGTGTGTCCAAGGGAAAAAAAAAATCTTTAGTTACTCATTTGTAATAATTCCCTCAGCAAAATTCCAAAGCAAACTAAGACATCATTAGATTTTCAGAATCGTAGATCATTCTGCCCTGAACAATTCCTTTCCATTCACAAGCCAAAGTATGTGCCACACAGTTGTTTCATGCTGTAAACATGCCACAGTGGTAGCCTGAATCACAGTCCCCATGTTATTTCACACATTTTAAGCAGGCAGAAACATCTGTGAAATAGTAATATCTTAGAGTAAGTGGAGGAACACAGCATCCAGAGGCCACATCTGGACCTCTGCTTTAACAGTGCCAGGGCATAAGTCACAGAAGCTAGTACTTAATCACTGGGACCATTATACTTTTAGAATTGTTCCCAGAGTATTTTCAGCTCTAGCAGCGCTTCAAACAACGTGCAAATACTTCACAAGTCTGTGTGTGCCAGAGATCATTCTCAACAGTCAGTTTGGATACAGCCACCATGTTTTGGAAAGTGAGTTTTACCATACAGATGTGGACAGAATATACCAGCTGGCTTCAAGACACTCACACTGTTTACAAGCATGTATTTAGACCAGGAAATATAGGTCCAAATGCTGTAGGGCAGGGTAACAAGAACAATCTATTCTAGAAGAACCTAGTACCAAACAAAATAGACACAATCAAAGCCCACAAGTTAGCCTTGAATTCAGGAAGTGTGTCTTGGCCTCCTTTTATGAGAAAGCATGATTGTATCCACTCATATTTGCTATAATTAAAACCTTATAATGCACATATAACCATATTTTCTGACTTGAAAAAAAATTAATTTTTAAATTAAATATTTTATTTTTCTCAAAGATTTGCTATAGTTATTCTTTTGTTCATGATTTTGTCCTCCATATGAGAGGGGTGCCCTTGATGAAAAGCCTGTGTAAGAATATACAGACTTCAACCTATTAAATTATTTACATAAATTTTTGGGAAAAAACAACAACAACCACCAACAACAAAAAAACAACAAACAAACAAACAAACAAAAAAACCAACCAACCAACCAACCAACCAACCAAAAAACACAAAACCAATACTCAAACCCCATAGTTTCAATAGAGTTTGAGTCTAGACATATAATTTAGAAATGGAGAACAAAGGATAATGTTGCTATGAACTACAATTTAGACACAAAGGGATTTAGAAGATATACAATTTTGTGCCAAAATTTATAATAAATTGTTGATACTGAGACAGTGCTTCCTTAACAATCTTGTTTGTCATTTCCTGTAGCAGCCACTTTATATGATATGGTAGTTAACTGGTTCATTAGACCTATGAAGACATCTTTGAAAGGTCTGTCTTGCAGCACCTTATTCTCTTCTGAATTTGTAACCAACATTTTATATCGAAATTTAAAGGATAAGGATAGTTATGAGGTGTCCTTTTCATTCTTGACAGGTGCAGAGGGACAGGTGCCAGTGTGGGTATATGTATTTCAAATGCATTTCTTAAGAAACTTGAATATGCTTCTCCTCACTCATGCATCTAATTCTTGTTATTAGAAGTTATTACTAGAACAGAAGTTGAACAGTAAAATACAATTTGTAGAAAATATAACTTATGTCAAAAGGACAACAAATTTGTTGAACTGACAAAAATGAGAGATGTGCTTCCCATGTTCACATCTTTTATCTTTTATTTATATCACCTTCTATGTTTAGGTTTGTATTGGTCTGAGATAAGAAGTAGGGTAAAAAAACCCATAAAACATCTATTTTGGCTTTTGTTTTGCACCCTTATACTAGAAGAAAAGGGTTTGATTATAACAGAACAATGCAGTTAGTAGTACTGTACACAACAGAGTATTGTCCCTACCACTGCATGCACATAATGCCTCTGCCAGTAATTCTGCTATGTTGTGTTTTACAGGAAATAATCCTGGGTATTGTGATGATCCGGGAGTACCGGCTCATGGGTCTAGACTAGGGGAGGAGTTCAAAACAAAAAGTCTGCTACGTTTCTCATGTGAAATGGGTTATCAGCTGAGAGGATCTGCAGAGCGAACATGCCTGCTTAATGGTTCCTGGTCAGGTATACAGCCTGTGTGTGAAGGTAGGTATTGATACCACTGGTATTTATCACACCAGGGAATGACATTTCCTGACTTTTCATTCTTTCACTTAAAAAAAATTACACAGAAATATGCTTTCATAATGCTCTGCGGATAGGTAACATAAAAAAGTTTGCAAGCACTTCATTTTTTGCTTGAAAACCTAAATCCAAACTGTAAAGAAGTTTGTGAGAAAATAATTTCAGTTAAACAATATTGAGTTTGAAAATAGATAATAGATACCAGAGTTAAATGTAAGATTAAACAAATGCTTTTGATTGAAGATATGGAAAAGGAGTGATAAATAAATCTGTCATCTGTTTTATAGCAATAAAATACTTTAATCTTCTCTTTCTATGTAATATCTGTGCATCAAGTACTAAACAAATTATAAAATAAAGTTGTATTCTTAACTAAGTATAAATTAATGTATATTTCTCCACACAAGTTAAACTAATTTTTAATGAGATATTTTATGCTACCTCTTTTTAAGAGGAAATGTAACAGAGAATATTTCTGAAAATCACATTTTAAAATAAGATAAAAAACATAATAAAGAAATTTTGGTTTTTTGTTGTGCAGTCAGAATCAGAAAGCAGGAATTGAAGACTTTAAATTCAGTTTTATAATGACTTCTTGCTTTCTAAGAATATTTGAGAAGTTACTTATCTAATTCATTGGAGTTGATGAATTCTGTAGTATCTGTTGTCTCCTAAACTAAGCGATAAAATGAAAGATAGGACAAAATTTTTTTTACAAATTCATATATTTTTTCACCTAGGCATTTTATCACAGTAGCCTCATTTAATAATTGTTCTTTTACCATATTCTTTAGCGCAGACTAATCTTCTGCCAGTGCAGATATCATCATAACTGTGCGAAAATGGCAGTGTGCACAGGATTAGTATTTGGATCAGTATTTTCAGCAAAAATTGAAGAATTTGCAAAATCCTCTCTATTTCCCTTACATGAAGACATTAAGTATAGTAGGACAGCAAAGTCGGTGGCAATTATCTGTGTTTGAAATCCTGTTTTTTTCCACCCTTTCTTTATATTGTTTGCTTCAACCTTCAATTTTCAGGAAAAAAAAACAAAACTAAAACCAAACCAAAGAAGAAAGCCCCTTTCTTTCCATCTTTCTGTAGTCCTTTGACTTTTCTGTCTAGTATAAGTAAAGATGAGATTAAGATACCTTTTCATTCCTACAAGTTGAAACCTACAGAATTTTTCCTCTTCCCTATTTGAAACTCTTATAAATAAAAAGTGATTAAGACTTGATTAAAACAAAGGCATTTAGGTATCATTCCAAACATAAGTGATGGAGTAATTTTTAATTGGTAAATTATTTTTATTTTAATCAATCATAAAATATAGACGAATTATATTTTAACTATTAGATTATAACTATTATGCTCAGGACATCCAACTGGTGGCCATGCAGCAGGTCCAAGTCTTTCCTGTGCTGGGGAGGCCCGACCTGGACTTAGTAGTGCAGGTGGGGTCTCACAAGAGCAGAGTTGTTAGGAATGTTGTTAAAAAATTCAAAACAAAAACCTAAATATTTCTCATGACTGTCTGGTCCACTGAAAAAAAAAAAAAGCAACATCACTGAGCCTCCCCAAAACCGCAATATGTAATCAAAGTAACCAAGGTAAACTACTGTCAAATTTCAGATGTATGAAGCTGAAACATAATTATTGCCTTAAAGTATAACTACAGATGCCAAAAAGATATGGAAGCCAATACAGAATGCCTGTTCATTTCTTTGTTTAAAAAAGAAATGGGCAAGAAGACCATAATTTACTATTTATGCATGTTTACAATTGAAAGAGGAGATACCAGAAGACAAGAAGAGAATACAAAAATGTGCCCAAAGGCAAAACAGAGGTACAGATCTGTCAGAAAGTCCTGAATCTTTATTCTCTCCAGGGACTGTGCTGAGTGGAGTAGACCAAGCAGGGCAAACTATCTGAATCAGCAACGGAAAAAAAAAAACAAACGAAACAAATGCAAGTAAAGCGATAATATTAAGAAACAGAAATAATTCATTCAAGAATATACCTATTAAATAGTTTCCTAGTAAAACTTGCTATATGGTTTTTTTTTTTTTTAAGATGAGCTATTAACCTAGTTGGTTTTGTTTGCTTTCTTTTTTCCCAGTTAGTTACCTCTCACTGAAATATTTATTTATTTATTTATTTAATCTCCTCTTTACAGCTGTATCTTGTGGGAACCCTGGCACCCCAGCCAATGGTATGATAATATACACTGACGGAATATTATTCTCCAGTTCAGTCATTTATGCCTGCTGGGAAGGTTATAAAACTTCAGGGCTAACTACTAGACATTGTACTGCTAATGGGACATGGACTGGCACTGCTCCAGACTGCACAGGTCAGAAAGAAACTTTCTTCTTCTAAAGCTTTAATGTAGTGAGTCATCCAGGCTTCCTACTGAAAACTGTTGTTTTGATAGGTAGTATAATGCGTTTTTCCACACGCATCTGTCTTGTAATACATGAATATTTTTATATATCTCAAGGTACATGCCCTTTTAATACATGCTAAACATTTCCAAAATATCTTTTTAAGATGGCTACATAGGTAACTTTATTGTATTTGTTTACCACATGAGTGTCAACATTGATAATATAACTATAATATAGTATAATTCTTTAGAATAATGTTTTACTTAGGTGTTCCTCAATAGTTTCTTCTAGCTTTTTTTTTTTTCCTTTTTATTCCTTGTGTTTTATATTCAGAGGATGAAGTTCTGGTAGTTCTAAATTAGATTTTGTATTATTGGATACGTTACTGTGACAGTTTGTATTGTAAACCAAATGAGTCAGAGCTGATCAATCACCATCCTGCTAAGGACCAAGAATCAAGGGGCAGCAAGACTGCACTATTCCATCAGGGAAAGTGAGCAGAGGCCAGAGAAATGCTACGAGGCAAGCAGGGCTAGTGGCCTCACTGACAAGGTCAGATTCAAAGTACATCAGAACAGTTATAAACATAAAAAAGGGGAAAAAAAAAAGAAAAAGAAGAGGAATTTCATAACTCTGTTTCAATTGCATTGCACCAGCACCATTAGGCATAATGTGAAAAGATACCAGTATGAAGAAAGAAAAAGTCCTGTCAAAACTAAACTACCACCAACAGACTGTAGTAGCAGTAGAGCACATCAGCTTAGGCTACTAACTTAGGCCACTATGTTAAAGGAAAACAATATTTGGCCATGCTATTGAAATGTCGGAGAAAGATGACTTCCTAGATAAAAATTAGAGATTCAGTTTTTATTTTTTGTGTGAAATATGTTGATCAGAATTGTTCTTGTTTTGTACACTAAAAAAAGACTTTAGGTTCAATGTACACATGGTTCAACATTCATTAAAAAAAAATCCCTGTTTTCTTTTCCTCACTAGTGATCAACTGTGGAGATCCAGGTGCATTAGCAAATGGCATTCAGTTTGGAAATGATTTCACCTTTAATAAGACAGTCAGCTATCAGTGCAATCCAGGATTCTTGATGGAGCCTCCAAGTTCATCTACCATGCGTTGTGTAAAAGACAGCACTTGGAACCAGAGTAAACCGGTTTGCAAAGGTGAACTTTTCAATTTACACAGTTTACAAATGCTGTTTTGACACTATTGGTGAAATTCAATAATTAGTGTCTTTATGAAAAAAAAATTGTCAAATGTTCTCTGGGACATTGCTTTTCAAATAGAACTAAAATATTTAGAAAAATATTTGTGTAGAATTTGTATTTATTTTGCACATATACTGTGATAAAATATCAGTCAAAATAGTGACATTAATGACTACAGTAGAAACAAATCAGTCTGCAATGAAGATTGTCAGAAGACTCAATTTAAAAAGCAGTAAACAAAGAACCCGTTTTCCTTTTCGGGCCCTTTTATCTTGGATCAGATGGACAAAATTCTGCAAACCAAACTTTCTGTAAAAAATTCCCTTGCTGCAAGTAGTGCAGTCATCCTAAAGAGCCAAAAATATGCTTCCCACATAGCTAATTACAAGTGCTAACAGGAAGGTCATAGTGGGGATGAGGCTGAAAGGCAAATAAGGCAACCTGGTGAAAATTGTTAGCACTACCACAGCAGCCCAGGGAGTAAATTTAACAGCCTAGGGCATCTTCAGCTTATAAAGGGCCTAGACTGCCAACTCACCTTGTACTACTTCAATGTAATGTCTAAGTCTAACCTACTAATTAAATTTTGGCATATGTATTTAACTGACTGCATTTTCTGTTGTAAAAATCACTGGCTGAGTGATTTTATGGTTGTACTCTCTGTTAAAAGAAATTATATGAAAATGTAAACCTGGTCATTCCAGATTTCATCATTTTGGGCACTCTTATCAGAAGATAGAAAACAGATAATTTCTAAGGCTCTTAGCCACTAATTACCAGTAAAGTTAATTACCATTGTGTGCTGAAAGCCTTAGAAAATGAGCAGGTAAATGAATAAAATCATATTAAATAGTGCTGCAAAATTAGTTCAAAAGAAAATGCAAATATTTAGAATTTTATCTAGCTCAGTAACCTGGAGCCAAAAATAATCAGTAATGGATATGTAGGGAAAAAAATCATAACTACATAAGCTATGTACTGTTTTGGCTTCTAGCAACCTACCGCTCAGAGACTTCCTAGACCCAACGTTTGAATATTTGTATTTAAATTGGTTTTCTGTCTATTACAGGCTGCTTTGTCAACACAGGTATGCTTTGTTGAAGCAGAATAGCCTCAAATATCTTTTTTAGTTTCAAAAGTATGAGTACGTATTATATTGCATTTTCCTAAACTCTATAAATTCTTAAAATTGTAAATTTTATTTTCTGACACAGCTATTACTTGTGGCCCCCCTCCAACAGTGCTCTATGGGAAAGTGGAAGGATCTGATTATCGCTGGGGTGCCAGTGTGAGTTACAGCTGTGCAGAAGGCTATCAGCTGTCTAACACAGCTATTCTCTCCTGTGAAGGGCGAGGAATTTGGCGGGGAGACATCCCACAATGTTTGCGTAAGTTTTCAGGGTGCAGTTGTGTTGGGCTTCACCAAAGCCTCAGTCAGTTGTCTTGGGCTACAGTCACAGAACCACAGTTTAAAAAAGACTCAGCTACATCAGGTAATATATGAATTACTGCAGGATTCTCCCTCCTTCTACCAAAAAGCTTTCCTATGAAATTGAGTGGCTGCACCTATTTAAGGTCACTCTCTTCTTCCTTTCCCTGAAAGTCACCTCCATCTCTTTTTACCTAATTGGAACCATCACCATTTGCCTTACCAATAATCCTTTCAAATGTTCTGAATTTGACTTGGGAGCATGATTGAAATATTCTGTCACACTTTTCCTTTTTATTCTTCCCTGTTTCCATTTCCATTGACAGGTGAAAACAAGGATGTTAACCCTTAAGCTCATAGCCTTGCACTACTTTCTAAACAATTTTTTCTTTCTGAATGCGAGTACATACCCTCATATCTTGCTTGTATTTGTTCTTCAGCATCTTCTAAATCTGTCAGTTCATCTCCTTCAGTGCTCGAAATCTTGTCCAGACTCTGATAAACAATTTTGATTTTATCTAACTAGGGTAAAAATTTCCAGCCTACTCATCTGAGGGTGACTGATGTGAAAACTGGTTATATTTTGAAGCATTGCAATATAGCATTGTCTACTTTGGGAGTATTTTGTCATCCAAACCTAATCAGCATTTAAGTGTCTCAATTAAAAGGTCTATTTTTCCAGGTTAAGTTTTATGGTTATAATAGCTATAACACCAACAATTAATTTTAAATTGCTGTCAAGAATTTATCAGAGGTACAATCCTACACAGAAAAATGAACATAGCATTTGCACTCATATTAAGTATGCCTGACTTGCACATAAAACAATGTAGAATACTTCAGCTAAAGAATGTGCAGTTTCTAATAACTCTTTTTCTTTCTTCCCTTTTTTTTATGTATTAGCTGTGTTTTGTGGTGACCCTGGTACGCCTGCAGAAGGACGCCTCAATGGGAAAAGTTTCACCTACAGATCTGAAGTTAGTTTTCAGTGCAGACCGCCTTTTATTTTGATAGGCTCTTCAAGAAGATTCTGTCAAGCAGATGGTACTTGGAGTGGAATTCAGCCAACATGCATTGGTAATAACTACAACTACTTATCTTGTTTCTACTGAGAATACCCTTGATAAACTACTACACGGTCATAAATCTAGCAATGAACTATCCAAATGTAGAAAAAAAATCTGTGTAATATGAAAAGAACGAGTAAATAAGGTTATATTTTGAGTATAAAAATTTTAGAATAAACACATCACATATGAATCAATTTGTAAATTCACATAATTGCTTGTCCACTGGAAATGCAGAATGTCAATATGTGCAAATGCATAAATTTGTTCTGTCCATTTTTAGAATCTCTTAGATATGCAGAAGACTATGCTAGGTTAAAGACCAGATTTTGTCACTGGAGAGTTCAAAGCATTTTTCAGAATCAATCCTAAATAAAAAAGCATTTTGGACTTTGTGAGAGTGGCTTGTACATCTCTGATCTTTTGAAATTCTGATGAACTCCCAAATATTCTGTTTCTTATTGACTGATGCGCAACTGGTATGCTTTTAGCATATTACATAACAAGACTGAGAGAAATGCAAGACACCTTTAACTCCCACTGACACTGGAATTTGATCCAACTTGGGATCACTTGCTAGAGAAAGTTATTTTGGTGTTATAATAAAGAAAAATCATCTTCCATATTTTAAACAATCACATTCAGATGTAGATTGTAGCCCATTTGTATACTTTGTTGCAGCTAAAATACTAGCTATGTAAAAGAGCTGGGGTGGGCACTCTGGGAAAGGTGGTAAGTATGGTTTTTGAAAGCAGCCTGTATTTTTAAATTAAGACATTAACAGTCAACAAAATTCTTTTATATGAATTCAAAATTTCTACTGTCCCTGGTTTTGTAAACTGGGCAATGATCTTACACCTATGTTCTTTAACAGAGGCGAGCAGGTTTCCAAAAGATAAATTTCAGGTCTACTGAAAAGAATCAAATTTGAAAATGTCATAATGCCATTTCTGTTTATACTTGCATAATATAAAAACATATTGAAAGAACTACATCAAAGACATGTTTTTATTTTACATCATAGTTTTTATGTTATTGTAAAAGGAAAATATTATATAATCTAAAATATTTCTAGTTATAATTTCTAAGCAATTTGAAAGAATTGTGAATACCTAGAACAGTGAACGATAGCTAGAATGACAACTAAGAGTACCATATGGTGCAAGCTTTTCTATTTCTGGATATCAATAATTTCCTTAAAATACTTTGAGAAGTCCTCCTTTTTATTCCCACTGTTTCTTCAGATGAGACATATATTAAAAAGTCAATTCATGTGTCTATTGTTAGCAATAGCATTTCAGCAGCTGATAATTTGTAAAAAGTTCTTGAGCCGTTCAAGCAGCTCAAGGTCAGGAGCATGTTTGCTTTTTATTCTTGAATGTTAGGTCAACATCCACCTAACTTTTGAAACCCTTGGTAAATATCAGTCTAATTGAATTTTTATTCTCTACTGATGGTCAATATTGAAAATGGGAGTTGACCAAGAGTAAAATGATATATAACATTATCATAAGTGAAAAGTTCAATTTTCCCTCTACGGAAAACTAAAAATTGTTACCGATGAAATAGAGTCCCAAGCTGTGTTGTTCGGGATTCAGTGACAGCATCAAAGCAGACTCGGTTGCCAAGAGTTAATCACATATTACAGAAAGATCCATTGGATCAAGTTCTGTGCTGCCTAACTTTTGGATGTGATTGGGCAGCCCCAAAGCCATCATCAGAATATGGACATTGCTGAATCAAAAATAGTTTCAGGCTTCTTTAAATTCCACTTATGAAACCAAACATCAAACAATTAGTTATGCTCTGTTGACATGTGCTTTTTTTATGGAGGCAATGTAATTCAGCAACAACTGAGACAGTACTCCATTCAAAACTTGTTTTCTTGTTGGCATAGGGAAAAAAACTATATAAAAAATTTATTTTACTTGCTATAAGAAATCAGTCTGATTATGGGTTTCTGGGTCTTTTTGGGGGGGGTTATTGATTTTTTTGTTCAGTTTCAGGTTTTTTTTTTTAAGAAATCCAACTTAGTCATTAAGCTGTTCATTTAAAATGAAGAGAAGCTAAAGATTTTTCTATATATTCCAATTGTGTTGTGAATAGTGAAATATACTGTGGATTCAAAGAGGTTTAAAAGGACAAGATTACTGAAAAATAATCTAACTTTTAAGTCTGCACTGCCAGAAATACCTGCAAAAATTATTTTTAAATAATGACAATGTACTGAAACAGATTACTGTCATATGTCTTGGAAATTTAATTGGAAATAGTAACGTAATATATAGAAATGCACACATTCCATTAAAATTTGAATTCTTTTCATCACTAGATATTGATGAAATGATTTAATCTTTGCAAACAGTTTTTAGTATTTCCATACCATAATAATATGTGTTGTGTTTCACATTTTGCATTAGATCCAGCTCACAATACATGTACAGACCCCGGTACTCCACATTTTGGAATACAGAATAGTTCCAGAGGTTACGAGGTAATTTTCTTAGTTATTATTTATTAGTTTCTAAAATGAAAATTCATTTAATAATTACAAATATATTAAATTTCTTAAGAAAAATTATCTGTAGGCTTAAATATCTAATGCAAACCTTATGAAATTTCCACTCCCTTTTTAATAAAAGCTCATGCTCCAAGTTTTTTTACAAACATCCAGCATAAAGAAAGAACTTCTAACCCTGCAATATATCACTTGTTTAGTCCTTTACAAGACTTCAGTAGGGAAGGCTATTTATAAATTGACTACTTAATAAGATATGGCATGATATAATTACTTTACTTTATGATCATAATTCTTTCATACATTGATGAATAGTCGGTAAATACCTAACAACCAAAGACCTGTGTGATCCAAAGGCCATGTAGTCCTTGACAAAAAAAGTCAGCATGTGGCTTTATTAAATTAGCAATTCATGTTATATTTTATTCAGTCAGAGAAGATAAAATTATTCTGTGTTGTGTCCAGGTTCTCTGTGATGAATGTCCTTTCTATAATTTCCAAATTCCTCACAGGTTATTAGTTTAACAAGTTGTAGGCAGAAAAGTGATTGAGGAAATCAATGTAGATGCAACAATGACAGTCATTATATAGATTGATAAGCTTCATGGGATAGATTTTCCAGATATAAATATGTGTGATTGGAATCTAAAATATGTCCTTTTTTGGTTTCCTGCTAATTTCTGAACGTAGGGCAGCGTGCCACATTCCAATCAAGTTCCTAGAACTGTTTTTCAAAAAGTCCTTTCTGTAAGTTTCTTTGGTTATTGGAATCCTCTCTGGCAATTTTGCTGTCTTGCGTTGCTATGGCTGTCATCTCTTTTCTTCACTTTGTGCTCTTGCCTGGCTCACAGATACCGAGGCACTTTTCCCTGAGCCACATCTTGGCCTTACCCCTAGGGTGGCTCTGCTTCTCGCAATAGATACAGTTACCTTTCTGTTGTCTCATCTTGACCCTCTACCTGTCCCCATTTTCACTTCAAATACAGCTTTAATCTTTACCCCTAATTGGTTGTTTTTCTTATTTCTCCCCCTTTCATCTGCCTTACAAATGCTCTTTAATAACAGAATTGTATTGGCCCATTCACTGTTCTACTGTCTGTTGAGCAAGAAGATTGATTTTCTCTTCTTATTCACCTCTAGAGGCCATAGTAAATCTTCATCTATTCTATATTAATCTTTCTCAAGTATGTGCTTTCACTCAGAACACTATCTGGTACAGCAACATGTAGATTTCTCTCTAGTTACTAGTGAACTAGATTGTTTTGGGATTTTTTCACATGTGATTAATGGGCTTCCTGATTGTATGACTTAGCCAGGTTTCTAAAAAGCATCTTTTAACAGTTCTTAATCATTATAGAACAGTGTGATGACAGCCAGCAGATCTTTGAAGGGTTTTCCCCTATCTACCAGCATCCTATCTTGCCTCATTCATTCTGTGCCTTTTGTGCTTCACTGAGCTGTGAATGTTACAAATGCCCCAATGTTTTTAATCCAAGTATTATACAAAGAGTGTATTGCTTTTGTTTTAACATTTCCCAGTGAAATGAAAATGCTATATAACTCTGTAACTACCTTGAACTTATTTTTTGCTTGGTCATTTGGGGCAGGGGGAAAAGATTTGTATATCATTATTACTGACAGATACCAGAACAGGCAATTTCACAAGGAAGATGACTTTGAGTCAAGACTAGCCACACAGTGTTCTAGTCCGCACTAAAGACATGCTGTGTGTCCTTGGCAAGATAGAGATTAATATGTTTAAAAATAGTTAGAAAGACAAGTCTACAGAGCCTTATCAGTAATTTGACCTTTAAAAATACCAGTGATTTTCTCAAGGTACTTCAGGAAGAAATGGTGTTGCATTTGCTAAGCATCTATCATGGTAATCAGGTTTTATGTAATTGAGTGTATAGTTAGCAGTTAGCCACTTTTGAAGATGCTCCTTTTTAATTTCCATTAAAGTCCTGCTATGACATTTGCAGCAGAGACCTACCTGCATTTCTGTAACTGCAAACTGTTTTACTAATATGCATCGATCCCTACTCATTTGCAACTTACAAAATTTTTCCATGTGATGTTTCTTTATTAGGAAGTCATATAATTTCCAATAATGCCATTTTTGTCTCTTTTTAAAAAATTATTTATTATATCTTACCAAGATGTTTAATTTAAAACAAAAGTAATGCTTTACTGATCAGTCACCCCATCCTTAAATGACTTGGCCTGGAGTTACATTCGGGTTACTTTTGTCAATAACATCAATAAATCCATTTTACTGAAATCTCCATACAATCTCTCTCTTGCATCTGTTATGAAAATTCTTTATCTCATGCAATTTTGTATCTAGTTTTTGCATATTTCTATTATTATTGAAAATCTAAAGAACATTTTCTTAGTTACTTTACCTTTTCTTCTGAGAAAGGTCATTCCACATTTGATCATAGGAAGGCTTTCCATAACATCATTCTACTAGTTAAACATGTCAAATGAAACTTAGTCTATAGTAACAAATGCAGTTTAAGAAGTCATGGCCTGGAGTTTTCTCTAGTGCATTTATTTGTAGATGAAACAGTTCTTCATAGTTTTTTCTTCTTCCTTGATTAACCCATATTTAGTCAAGTCACACAATGAAAAACCTTTAAAAGAGACTTTATGGTCAAGTTCTATTGAAATATGTGTAGTGATGTACAAAAAAGAGAGGTATCTCAGGCATTTAGTTTGCTTCTGTCACACTGACAAACTTAGCAGCAGAAATGTGTCATTCTTTTCCATGTGAACAGCCTTGTCAATGTTTTTCCACATATTGTTTTCAAATAAGGTTACAAAAGATCAATTGCAAAAACTTTTCATATTAAAAAAAAAAAAAGTTTAGCTCTAGAAACTGTGAAAAGCAGACATTTTTATTATTGAAAACATATCTATATTAACTTATCACTGTCTTGAGATCTGATTACACGTGACAGATATCTCTTCTATCTAACTTTCTGGTTTGATCCTTAGGTTGGGAGCACAGTTTATTTCAGATGCAGAAAAGGTTATCATATTCAGGGATCTACCACACGCTCTTGTCTTGCTAACTTAACCTGGAGTGGCATACAGTCTGAATGCATTCGTAAGTCCAGTTTCTATTCTAATGACTTAAAATACTGTGCAATTTTAAAAGAGTTACGAAGTGAAACGGGGAAATTCGTAATAAATTATATGCTACAAAACCAGGAAACTATTTAAAACAGATTTTTAAATGGTTTTTTTTTGTTTCCTGTTTGAAGACCAAAGTTTTTTAGTGAAGTTCACAATAATTCTATTGCTTTTATTCAAAAAGAGTCTGTCCTCATTAACCTACTGCATTAGCTACCTTAATTTAATCTAGGATATTTTTTGTGTGCATGTATTGGATTAATAGAGAACAGAAAGTGGCCTGAAATATGCATGGGTGTATTTTGTTGGCTAATATTTTATGAATCACAAAATTTTGCTAGAACCCAGCAAAATCCATTTTTTCCAGACTATGCATGGTTATGGAAATTATTAGTATATTTATAGCTCTGTATGAGTTGAAGGACATCAAATAACTATTGTCTTAAATTACACTGACCGAAGCTAAAAGTAGTTCATTAGAATGACCTTAGATTCTTATCCTATTTCAAATTATCTTTGGGTTGTTATAAATGAACACCATGTGGTACAGAGATATAAGCATACTGAGCAACCATATCTGTTATAATCAATATACTATGACAAAACCTTCTTTTGGAACCTCTATTTCAACTGAAACTATATGCATTTATTTAGCACAGTAACCACTCTAATTTTCTGAACACAGAGTGGAAGTTATGCTTGAAGCTGTGACAGTACAATAATTCACCAATCATTGCACCATGTGCGATGGCATGTGCTTCACTTTAACTCTTTTCTGATTGCTACTGTGATTTAATTTTGGTTTATTCTTTAAAAATATGTGATAGCATCATTTCCATCTTCCCACAATAATGGAACTATACACTCTGAGTGTTACTTTTACAAGTAATAGCTAGACATTATTAAAAGCTATACAGAGTTTACATAATCAAAGGGAATGAGTCGGCATGCATTTATTTCAAATTGCTTACTCTAATCCTATGAAAACTGCTTACCACCACTTTTTCTAACTAAAAAACCCTTTGCAGCTCATGCTTGCAGGCAGCCAGAAACACCGGCACATGTAGATGTGAAAGCAATAGATCTTCCTACGTTAGGATATACTTTGGTGTACACCTGTCAGCCAGGATTTTTTCTTGCTGGTGGATCAGAGCATCGGACATGTAAACCAGACATGAAATGGACAGGAAAATCACCTATTTGTAAAAGTAAGTCGTTATTCACGTGATTTGTTGGGTCCTACTTGGTTGGCATTAATTTTCCCTGGCATTTTTATTTTATTTAGTAGGATTAATTTTTTCCACTTACTATTTAAAGACACGCATGACACAACAGCTTTTACTTTATTGAAGGAACAGTGAAGAAACCAAAAAGTGAGCATAATATCTAGAACTCATGGAGGAAGACAATGCAATATGTGTGTGTAAATGCAGAGGCACACATACATATTTTTACCCCTAACAAGCAAACAAAACCTAAACAATATAAGTATTAACCTTAACTGCATTTATTTTATGTCACAGTTTTAAGTAGTATTTCAATGTATTCAGTATTTAATGTATGACTTTTTTTTAGGAATGAAAAAAGTTATTTAATATCTTAACTTTTATATTCATGCAGGGGTGATTTTTGTCTAAGGAAACCTTCTAAAATAAAAAAGAACAATAAAATAAAAAAATTATCTTTGCACTAGATTCCTCTTTCATTCATATTGGTGCAACTGTCATCAGTGTAACTTTGCTAGAGTAGATCTCAGTATATACTTATGAAGTCTAAATTTGCTCTTCACATGAGAATAAACATGGCTATAAGTTCTCAATTCAAAAAAATAAAATAAAATAAAATAAAGCTATATTTAGAATATGAATAAAGAAAAAATAGTTAGAGTTAGATGCCATGGGAAAGTTGTTTGCAATATGATTTTTAATTCTAATGTATCAAAGTATGATGAATGGTTTTGGTGTTTGAGCAATATTTAATTTTGCTTAATGTAAGTGTAGACTTCTTGGTTCAGCATTGTTGTACATCAGAATTTATCTTCTTATTCTATATCCCTAAAGGATGACTTTTCATGGTACTGATTAATTAATAATTGGAGATAAATGACCTTTTATGTTTTTTGGGGAGTGTTTGTTTTATTTATTGAAGATAAAATACATAAAATGTTTCTATAAAAAGGATTTTTTTGTTTTATTGGCTTACAGTTTTTAGGTATGATTCTCATTGAGTGTCCCACACATTTGTGCTTTCTTGCACTTGATCAGCCTAATTAGTGAATTTAAGCTCCTTAATGAAAAAAAAAAAACCCCAACATGTAAGACCAGATCATCCAGTGAGACATTATCCTTTCTAAAGTGGCAAATGGTATGAGTCCAGAACTTGATCTGGGGTCAATGGACATAACTTTCCTGATAGTACACAAATATAGCAAATTACACCAGATGTGAACCTTTCCCATGACATCTGATCCTGTTATCTTAATCAAGCTATCTGGCCTTTGCTGGTTTGTGTCATAAATGCATTAATCTTACTTAACACAATTTTTACCATTATAATATACTATTATTTATGATTAGATAGTATTTTTTCCCTGCATAAGGCTCTCTTTTATAGCACTGGGACTGATATAAAAATTTTGGGCCTAAGTGTTGAAATAATTGGCTAGCCAGACAATTTTGCACAGTAAAATTGTTGTTTACCTAAATTAGTTTCTGATAGTTTTGTGCAAGTGTGTGTATAGGTTTAAACATGAAAAGTATTCAAGACCAATTACTTCTGTTTTAAATGTAGCTCTATTGGATTAGAGATGATTGCATCTATCAGGCATTGTTTTACCATTTTATTTGAAACAAAAACAAAAAAAAAAGAAAAAACCCACACAAATATGTTCATGAAAATGATAATTTGTCTTTTTACTTGTAGGTAAAGGAGTGAGAGAAGTAAATGAAACAATAACTAAAACTCCAGGTTTGTATACAAGAAGAGCTTTAGACCTAAATAAATTAAATTGATTTACACCCTAGATTGTTATGGATAATAAAATTATTTCCAATATTTAAGTATTTGTTACTCATTTTCAAGGAATGTTAATTTTGAGGTCTTTCATCATAACAGATGCCATGTAAAACCTTTTCTATTAAATTCTTTCACAAACAATTTTTTTAAAATTTCCATAGTACTAATTTTGTGAATTGCATAAAATCTCTTGTCGAGCAAAAAAAAAAAAAAATTATATACAAAATGCAGATTTGATTTAGTTTTATATCAGAAAGATTGCTATAATGGAGAGCCTTATAATGAGCGTATACTGTAATTGCAGGAATTCAATTCAGTCAAAGTTCTGCACTTTACATTGCAAGTGTTGGAAGAAATATTAAAAAAAAAAAAAACCACCCCAAAAAGAACTTTGGAAATTTTGGTGGCCTTCATGTCATGAAAACTCTCCATGTACTCCAAGATAGGGTTTCTGAAACTGTGTGGACACCAGGCAGGTGTCAAGGCAGGCAAACATTGCTTCTGCTTTTCTATGCCACCTTGTGAACATGTGTGCAGTTAACCTATTCCTCCTGCCAGTGACAAAATAGAAAAATACATCTGAGAAATCCTTAATGCAGGTTCTTTTAGATTCAACCCTTTTCAGAAAATGAAAGGCCTAATTTTTTTATTGAGTTACTTAAAAATGATCAGAGTTGTCAACAAATAAATGAGCTTGCAATTCTATATTTTGAATTTTAGCAAAGCTGCAGGGAAAATAAGATTAATGGTTCATGCTTGTGGCAATTCACAGAAGGACTCTGTAGAGTAGATGCGATAAAAAGGTATTTCTGCTAATAATTAACCTTCCTGGTGAGTTTATTAGTGAGAGTGTCAGGCAAAACCATAAGTGAGTTCCTCTGAAATGCTTTACTTCTGCAGACTCACAAGAAAGCAGGATGTAACGTGCATTCATTATAATTAATATGCAGTCTTCATGTATTGGGGGATTCACCTCATCAAATGCCTAAGGTATGCATTATTCTGCTACCTCACAGATTTGGAAGTTTCAATGCCAAATTAAAATGCAGACCTAGTCTCCAAATATATCCACTATGCAGAGTATCAATATCAATTCATACTGTATCCTGTCCCTTATAACTAGTTCTGATAAGCAAGTACTATTTTAAAAGTATTTTGATTGAAAATGTCAATAATACTAAGCAGAAAAGGGAAACTATAACATATGACAATAATTAACAATGAAAGGTTGTAAGGTTTTCAAAAAACAAGCCTGCGCTAATATTTTGTCTTTTAAAACTGTGAATTTAGTATAGAACATTGTGTATTTTGAAGCACTTTCTTTATTGTATTATCTTGACTTTTGGTACAATTTGATTTGCTGCTACATGTTTTGAACAGAATTAAGCTAATATTGCTAAATTAGAGGGTTTGTAACAGAACATATTCATGTTCTGATTTATCACTTTTAGATATCTGAATACAAGTTATATTTGTTATTGATTATTAAATTTCTTTTTTTCCCAGAGTTAGTCTTCATAAGCAATAGTAAATATTTTTACATGATTGAGTATAAGTCTCCACTAAAGAATCCTTGCAATAAACATTTGAAGTTTTAAGAACCAAATTACTCTGGTTTCCATGGTTGCTTTGTATAGGGTTTAGGAAGCTGTTTTAATGAGTAGCAATGGATTTTCCCAATTCTCTTGTTCTGAGAAGAATCTGCAGTCTGTGCAGTATTGGAATAATAATACCCAGATCATTTTTCTCATTCTGCATTTGCCCACAGTGCGTGGGAGAGGCAGGGACATTATAAGGGTTCAGCACAATCGACTCAGAGCCACTCCAAATCCTCAGCAGCATCCCTGGGGACTGCAGCACTTGCATTTTAACATTTTACAAAAGCATGACTGGGGAAGCAGAAATACAATTTTTTCCCCTACTAATTCTGTCCATCTGCAGCAAGTGTAAATTCTATAAATACTGGGTCAATGGTACTATTTTGTAAAGCTTAACAGATATTATTGACAGAGTGGTTAGACAAACTACAGACTGAAGATGTTGAATGTGGTGAAAGAAGTATGGAGTCTGCTCCTTTATAAAAGTCTTAAATAGTATCTCTCAGGTTCGTACCGCTAATACTAGATGTTCACTTGCATGAGAATTTCATCAGACACAAAATTTTAGTTAAAAAAATAGACAAAAAAAAATAATTTTTTTATTTTTTAATGCCACATTTCAAATTTATGCTATGTCCTCATTTTAGCAAAACAATGAGAAACACATAGAAAATTGAGTCTGAAAGTCCCTTTTTTAGAATCCATAAATATGCAGAAATTATATTAATTCTAAGGACTGTGAGATACCAATAGAAATGTAATCTTTCAGATTTATAGGAGTAAGTTGAGGTTACTAGTGTAAAGCCTCCGTCCTGCACTGAGTCTTACTTTGGAAATCAAACACTTGTGATTCTTCAAAGCTGTTATACTCATAGCCATATAGCAGGTCTCTGCTCACTTGGAATCCAGTGGTGGTACCAGTGACCTAGAGAAGTTTTCAAATCATGCCACAGTGAGCTTGAACACTTACTTGTGACTTTTGCACAATTTGAAGGCAAAGGACACTTAAGAAGTTATTTATTTAGTAAACAGCTAATCAGCAATCAGATTTGCAGATGTATTGCCTCTCAGGTATTACTGCCCTGGGTTACTGTTCGATTCATTTTTTGCAATAAGTGATTAGATAGAGGAGGAAATATCCATAGAACTTATTCAAAATGGATACAGCAGATACCTGCACTGATAAATTTCCTTCAATATAGGCGACCAACTTTGCATGTGCTCAGTGTTTGATAAAATGCAAA